>LNAC01001728.1:0-111961 GCA_002007465.1 Ailurus styani
AAAAAAAAAAAAAAAAAAAAAAAAAAAAAAAAAAAAAGCCAAGATCTGGGTACTGGGCATGTTCCTTATTTCTGGAGTGGTGTGGCTTCTAAAACTCTAAGATGACAGAGCAAGAGGATACACGTGAGCATAGTAGCCAGTGAATGTGCACACATCTAAACACATCTATACACATTTTTATGTGTGAGTGTCCCATGTAAAGCTAAGCATGAGTTCATGCTGATGCCTCCGCTTCTGATCCATCCACTGCAAGGATGAGCTAGGCTCTCCGGCTTGCCTACCTGTAGTCATCCCTCCAGCAGTGTGCGTGTTTGCCCCTCTGTTTTTGTTCATATGTATTTGTAATGTTTCAGTGCATGTTTATAGTGGTGTCAGAATTGTTACCCACATCTCTGTGAGAAAGAGACTCCTCTAGAATATGAAATAAAATGTGCAGGACTATGTTTGACCTTGCTAAACACACCAGTTTGTCAGGTGGTCTTCACTGCGGGCGAGCCGTGGTTATAGTCAGGAAGACGTGGCTGCCCATGTAGGAGAGCAGTCTGTAACAGAGTCACCCATGGGACAGCTCTGTGATTCAGGCGTGGTGGGCATCAGGCCCCGTCCTGCTGGGAGTTCAGGCCAGGTCTGGTGTGCGGGAGGAAAACAAACAGATATCCTTACTTATAACCGAAGATGCCAGTTCACTGGATTTTAACACAACATGTAAAGTTTTGGGTTTTTTTAAATCATTCTACTGACCTTTCTTTGAGATTTGTGGATTGCATATGCCAGCTTTCATAAGGATAATGTAGTAGTTCGTAAAGCTAGTGATTTATAGAAAAAGAAAAATACTTTGTCCAGTCAGGCCAATGTGAGAAGGACAGTTGTCTCAGGTATTTTTTTAATTAGCATATAATGTATTATTTGCCCCAGGGGTACAGGTCTGTGAATCATCAGGCTTAAACATTTCACAGCACTCACCAAAGCACATTCCCTCCCTGATGTCCATAACCCAGCCACCCTATCCATACCCCCCCACACCCAGCAACTGTCAGTATGTTTCATGAGATTAAGTCTCTTATGGTTTGTCTCCCTCCCCAGTCCCATCTTATTTCATTTTCTCCCTCTCTACCCCCCACAACACTCCACCCTGCCCCTCAGATTCCTTATATCAGAGAGATCATATGATAATTGTCTTTCTCTGATTGACTTGTTTTGCTTAGCCTAATAAACTCTAGTTCCATCCACATTGTTGCAAGGCAGGATTTCAGGTTTTTGATGGCTGCATGGTATTCCATTGTGTATATTACCACAACTTCTTTATCCATTCATCTGTTGATGGACGTCTAGGTTCTTTCCATAGTTTGGCTATTGTGGACATTGCTGCTTAAACATTTGGGTGCATGTGCCCCTTCAGATCACTACCTTTGTATCACTACCAGTAGTGCGGTTGCTGGGTGGTAGGGTAGCTCTCTTTTCAACTTTTTTTTTTTTTTTTTAAAGATTTTATTTATTTATTTTGACAGAGAGAGATTACAAGTAGGCAGAGAGAGAGGAGGAAGCAGGCTCCCTGCTGAGCAGAGAGCCCGATGCGGGCCTCGATCCCAGGACGCTGAGATCATGACCTGAGCCGAAAGCAGAGGCTTTAACCTACTGAGCCACCCAGGCGCCCTCTTTTCAACTTTTTGAGGAACCTCCATACTGTTTTCCAGAGTGGCTGCGCCAGCTTACATTCTTACCAACAGTGTAGGAGGGTTCCCCTTTTTCTGCATCCTTGCCGACATCTGTTGTTTCCTGACTTGTTAATTTTAGCCATTCTGATTGGTGTGAGGTGGTATCTCACTGTATTTCCTGATGCCGAGTGATGTTGAGCACTTTTTCATGTGTTTCAGGTATTTTTGGAAAAAGACTCTATCTAAGATACAAGTCTGTAGTGCTAGAAAATGTCAGAAAACTCTTAACTCTTCACTTGTGGTTTCTCCCAGTCCTCCCCCTTATTTACCTTACCTTAGGGTGTAGCTTTGCCATTTCTTCACTGATGTGTTCCTCCACAGTTAAATGTTTCTGCTCTCTAATTATTGTCAAAGAATATGTGGAAGCAGTTTGTTTCTTTGGAAGTTACACAAAATTAGACATGTTTCTTTTCCTTTAGCATTTGATGGAATTGTAGTCTAGGTTTTTAGTGATTTTCCCCTCGTGTATTGTTGACAAGCCTCCATTTTATGAGGATATGTTTCTCTTCCTCCAAGTCAAATGGATAGTTACTGTTTTTCTGGGCTGCAGTTGTTGTATTTTTCATGCTGAAGGCTTTTTCTTCCACCTAAATGTTCTTTTAATGAGACCCATACTTGAATTCTCTAAGCCCCCACCATTTCCTTGCTTCCTCCCAGTGAAGGCAGTAATAAGCAGAAAAGATGAGCTTGTTTTGCTTTTCTTTTTTAAATGAAAGGACAGGATTATTGCCCAGGCACATGGTGATTTCACAGCTTAAGGCATTTCTTTGAATGTTTCTCTGTATTTCCTCTGGAGTCTTGGTCTGTGAACTTGCCCAAATTCACCACTTTGGGCAGGTTGCTTGTTAAGCTGCTGAGAAGCTCTGATTCCACGTGTAAGAAATAGCCACCAGTTGCAAATAATTCATTCTAGACTTCAACGTATCCATTTTCTTTTGTGAGACATTCCTTTAGTTTTTCCTCTTGAAGCAGCATCTCTACTAAGAGCTCTCAAAGGGTCTATTTCTTGGGGAAAGAACTAAGTAAAATTTAATTATTAAAAAAAAAAGTCCTTGTGTGTGTGTGTTTGTGGACATGTGGATGCATGTATGTGAAACCAAGAAGGCATTTATTGGTTTAAACTTACCTATTACTCCTCTAAATTCTCAAAACCAAATTCTTTTTGTTTCCAATCCTACTTCATTGTTAAAATCTGGAATTTTTGGAGGACTGTATTAGCTAATTTTAGAGCATCAAGGTAATGTAATTTCAGGGAATGAGAGTATGAACATTACTGCAAGATGCCAGAATTGTAAAATAGCACTGAAGCCAGTTTTTACTTTCAAGAAAAAAAAATATTCATTTTAGGGCCCAATGTGTCAGAGGTGTATATTTAGAAAACATTTTCAACACCATCCTATGATGTCCTTAGAATTAAGAAGTAAAATTAAGTATTTCTAGAACTGATGTCCTCTGTGATTAGTGGGATCACTAATGTGGGATTAGTGAATCAAGTTACCGATGCAGATCAGTATATATTCTATGAGAAAATGCCATGTACTTATCAGTATTGAGTGATGAGGGCCTCATAAGACATATGAGATAAAATTTCTGCTTTTAATGAATATGTTACATCATTATAAACTTTGGCTACATACCTAAAGGAAGAAAAAATAGCTGACATCCTTTTTATCCTTACAAATTAAGTTCCAAGTACTACCTGTAATTGAGAATATTCCCACAAAGCCTTGGTTGACATGACCTGTGTTTTGAAAGCCAGAAAACACCCTGTGTGACATTAAGTAACTTACTCAAGGTTGCACAAACTGTAGGTAGACGTCTGAGTCCTTGGCCCCCTTTCCTAAGTTCCATTCTGCCTGTTTTGTGGATGCCCCCTGTCCTTGAATCCAGTCTGGTTCCTCTGAGTAATTTTCCACTGACTCACCCCTCACTCTGTCTACGCTGTGTGCGGAGTCAATCTCTGTTCTACATGGAATGCTCTCCCCTACCATCAAAGCTCAAATAATATCTATCGTGTTGTTTATAGTAAGTGTCTGGTGCAAAATTTTCCCTTGATGCTATCCTTTCGATTTCATTTATGATGATTTTCCCAAGCAACCAACATGTGCTCCTCCTCATGGATTTGCTCGTCTTTCTTAATTTTTACAAGTGCATTCTTCATAACTTACATATAAATCCCTTCCAAACCCATATAGTGGAGTGTCAGTGAGCCCTCTGCTCCCCGCTCTCCCCCCACTCAAACTTCCTATGCTCCTGGCATCGTTACTCTGATGGGAGCAGCAAACCCAACATGTGATCCTCACGGTGACTGCGCCCGGCAGCACGTCCATGCACCTGCAGCATCTTCCATAACAGGAACTCCTCCGGGCTCTGCTGGGCATGCTCAGATTTGATTTCTTCCTCGGTCTGGATTATGGTCTTTGGTTCAATTCTCTGTCTCATACAGACAAGCTACATCAAAGGCACATTTAAATTACCTGCACAAATGAAGCTATACATCATCAGCCACAAACAAAAAAAAAATTAAAGAATGAAAAATGTGTTAAATAACGTGGGTAGTTCTACTCATTATTCCACCTAAAGTGTTTAAAATGTAACTTTAATTTTTAAATCCAACAGAACTACCCAAAACAAGCTAACTACTTTATGTACTGATACTTGGGGAAGAGTAAACTGGGCCAGTGCTGGGGGGGAAAACTGGCAGTGTTAGCTTTACGGAGGGATAGCGCAGAATATTGGTCTTTAGAGTAGTCATTTTCTTAAGTATTTTTTTAAGATTTTATTTATTTATTTGACACACAGAGAGATCATAAGGAGGCAGAGAGGCAGAGAGAGAGAGGAGGAAGCAGGCTCCCTGCCGAGCAGAGAGCCCGATATGGGCCTCGATCCCAGGACCCTGAGATCATGACCTGAGCCAAAGGCAGAGGCTTTAACCCACTGAGCCACCCAGGCGCCCTTCTTAAGTATTTTTAAAAATACTTTGGGCATATGCAAGAATTACCATTTCAGAATCAATTTAGAACTTGACCCCATAGAAGATGTGTTGTAACTAAAGTATCCCCTGCACAGCCCCAGATGGTTTTGAACTAAATTGGTTATTCCCCCTGGTTTTGAGAGCTTTCTCCCCAAGTTCTACAAATGTATTAACCTTTTTCTTCATTCACTGCTGCTCGACATCAGGTGGCCCTCTAAGGGCTCACGTCATATTCAGGGTAGGAGTACAATTGTCCTTACTGACTGTTGTCTCTGATTTCGTGACTGACTTTTTATGCTACTGGTCCTCAGTCTGGGTCAATTCTGCCACCCAGGAGGCATTTGGAAATGTCTGGAGATATTTTTGGTTGTCAGAACAGGGTTGGGGTTTGGATGTGTGGGCATCTAGTTGGTAGACGCCAGGGATGCTGCTGAATATCTCATAATGTATGGGAAGCCCACCACAATAAGGGATTGTCAGGCCCAAAATGTCAGTAGTGCTGAAGTTGAGAAAGCATGGTTTTAATGGATGACACCTTTCCCCAGGGGTGCTATGAGTTCTTGAAAGATGAAGGTAGTAGTAGAAATACTTTGGTATTTCCTTTGAGAACCATTTATTGTACCAACAGGTATGTATCAAGGTTTTCCTCTCTGTTGGGAAGTTTACTAAGTGCAAAGCACAAAATTGTGTACAATCCCATGATGTGAGCAAAAGATACGTAACTGCTAGTTGAATGGATGCCTCAGACATTACTTCATACCCCGCACAGAGCACGAGACATGGCATCACAAAGATGCTCTTTAGATTTTTGAGTTTTTTCAAAATGGTATATAGCACTTAAAATGTCAGGGTAGAGGGGAGACTTTGTGATAAATATATTGAGGGTACATATGGGGGTTATTGTTATAATTGTTGATTCTGATTCCTAATATCAACACACAGTACCTATTTCTAGCATATTTCCCTAAACAGTGAATTCTGACCCTTGACAGAATAAATGAAACTTACAATTATGTGGCAGAAATTTCATTTATTTTTGGGGAAAAAAATCATGAGTATTCTAATCAGGGACTCAGAATACCCCAGATTGATCATTCTAGGGGCTAACTGTGTTAGAGCATAGTCATTTTAAATCTTTGATTCCAGCAGGTAGCTCCAGCTTAGTGTATATAATTGGTCCTTACAAGGACCAATGCAAAACAAATACTATTCCTCTTTATAATTAGAAGGTAGTGTTTTGGATTTAATTTCATGGTAAAGGAATCTGATCAACACATCTCACTGGGAGGGTGACCAACATGTTCCAGTTGGCCCAAGACTTTCTTGGTTTCAGCACCGGCAGTCCTGTGAACTAGACTGTCAGTGCCCACCATCTGGGTTGGTGGGTCATCTGTAGGACAGAGTTATTGCAGTGCTCGTGACTAAATTCTGGGAGGTGCTTATTTTTAAAGTACTTAGTATAAGCACAGCTTTTGTCCATGTTTAAATATTCTGGCAACAGTCTGTAGTTGTATTAGGTGAAGCTTCCGTAAGGAATGTCTTATATATTCCCTGATATATAGAGAGAAATGGAGTGTGAAAATTCTGTGGAATAAAGTCTTAGAGTTCCATGTGTGGTGTTGCTCATTGAGGTTTAACAGATAATTCTTACGTTAGGTATTCTATTTCTTGAGTGATTTGATTATAGCTATTGCAGTATTCTTTACCAAGGCTGGAGCTGCTGAAATACTGCATGTAAAATTTAAGAATCTGTACCGGAAACATTTTAATTCAATTTTTGTATGTATGAGGTGAAAATAAAGCATGACTTTGCAGAGTGGGAGGATGAGACCAGGTAACAGCATGGAGTGCCTGGGCTATGTGAGGAGGAGAGTCCATAATCGCGGGGCCGTTATGTACTTAGACATTCCATCATCATTGTTGCAGTTATTGCGTTCTCCGGTCACAGGTGTGTAGACAAGTTCACATGGATTTTATGCGGAAGAACAGAGTTGCTGCATCAGTGAGGGTTCATCATTGTTTCTGTTGGTGCCCTTGTCTGTGCCAGGATAACATTTTGTAAGAGTAGAAGCATAGCTATTGTGATCATCAGAATGGATAGAATTGGCCTTTATTTACTTCCCTGGACAATCCCAACAACTATCTATTTAGTTTTATAAATCACAGTTTTTATACCTCCTTAAACAAAGTTTGGATTATGAAGGGACAGGTAACTTCTGAAAGTGCTCTCAACTCCTCTTTTTCTCTAGAGAAGTATATTGATATTTAATCTTCTGGTCGTCAAAAACCCTGGATTTGTTTTTTCTTTTGCAAGCCTCTGGATTTGTCTGGAGAGATGTATTTGCCATGGTAAGTGAGCATCTGATACTGTCTGCTGGGTCTTGATTAACCTCTTTAAAGAACCTGCCTGGCATGAGGGAAGTTGGTTGGGCTGCATGTGGCAGCAACATCCTTGGGGGGGGGGCTCCCATTCATGGAGCTCTCTCCAGACCAGAGCCATTTTCATTTCCTCACCTTGTACCTTCTCCTCTGGCTTGTTGTCACTCCCCATGTTCCAGCCTTTCTTCCCGTACCTCATTCATTCT
Organism: Ailurus styani; assembly: GCA_002007465.1. Classification (NCBI taxonomy): domain Eukaryota; kingdom Metazoa; phylum Chordata; class Mammalia; order Carnivora; family Ailuridae; genus Ailurus; species Ailurus styani. The sequence goes on from LNAC01001728.1 coordinate 7,275, forward strand.
CCACTCGTGACTTTGCTTGTGACCTACGATGTCATGTGAATTGGTTACATGTATTAATTCAGATCCTGCCTTTGTGCTGCATCAAGTCTTCATCACAGATTGATCACTGAGGAATAGTTCCTTATTAGTCAAATTTTCAGGGCTATACTCTGAAAGCAGCCATTAGTAAGCAGTGGAGTCCTGTGGCTAATGTGTGGACACAAAAAATCTTGTTGAAGGATATCTCTGTTCTATTTCTAGGACACTGAGAATGAGTCACACACCAGGCAGACCACCTCCTCCTCCACCCCACATAAATATGAAAAGAGGTAACTTGTTGCATAAAAACAGAAGATTAAAAGAATGAGATATCATAGAATAAAATATTTATTCAAGTGCATGTACCATCAGATATTAATATTAACCTGTTTATAGCTGGTGTCCAGCAGCAAAATTACACAATAGCAAAAATAGTAGTAACAAAAATTGCAGATTTATAAAATTCTGTCTATACAAAGCAATTTTTTATATACCTCATAAATCTTGTTGATCTATCCTTAGGTATGCTTATCTTTTAGTTTTCTGAGGGAAAATAGAATCAAGAATCAATGAGACTAATAGTTCAATTCAGGTTTTCTAACTTCAGACCACTGAACTTTACCTAGGAACCTCTACAAATGAATTCAGAAGGCTGCATCCCAAACTTCGGAGAATTGATAAAGAAATTGGTTGAAGGTTGAATACACCCTTTTGATAATCTTGAGTTGAGCTGACCTTCAGTTTTTAATCTTCTTACCACTCCAAACCAAACACAGTCCTGAGCGAAAATAAACCACGGCACGCAGGGTTCTGCCGCAGCCCATAGTCTCACAGGAACATCGTCTGATTTTGTTGCTGTTGACTGTACTTGGTTCCTCCTGGGCTCAGTTCCCAGAGACCAAGACCAGCCCATCTTGATGCTGACAAAGACTGACAATAATCTGGGGTACCTCACTATCAGATCTGATGTTTTAGATATTGGCATCAGTCCATATTATGCATAAACATGCCCTGTTGCTCACTGCTTTGGGAAATACAGCTATCCTGGGAAAAGTTACTTTCTTTGACCCTGGTCCTGGTTCTGATTAATTCCCGTTCACACTTAACATTGTGGAAGCTCACAGAGGCCTCACAGTTAAGCTTGTGGCTTTGTGAAAACACATTTTTAAATACCTGCTTATTTATTAGTTCTCTATAAAATAAATATTGGATAAAAGTACTAATTACAATATTCTCCAAAAGCACAATATGAGACAGTTTTGAAAATAAATTGTATTTTAATTTTAATTAATCATAGTTAAATTTCATTTGAAAAATGTATGTGAATGTCATTTATTAGTGTAATGACAGAGGCTTTAGTAGCCTGAAAGATCATTTTCGATGTCAGATAAATACATCTGAATTTACCTTTTGGATGTAGGCTCTTTTGCTATTTATGTATTTATTTTTTAAACAGCAAATTTGCTCAATGTAGAAAGGGCTCGTTTTTAAATGGAATACTCTTGATATTATTCCTTTTTATTAATAAACTTTTTGTTGTTGTTGTTAGACAGAGGGAGGGAGAGATAGAGGGAAGGGTGGGCGGCAGGAAGAGAGAGAATCTTAAGCAGACTCCATAACACAGAGCCCAACAGGGGCCTGGATCACACAACCCTGCGATCATGACTGAGCCAATATCACGGGTTGGATGCTTAACCGACTGAACCACCCAGGCACCCCTATTAATTCACATTTTTATTTACCTGAGTGATTTACTTATGTTTGGGTCAGTTGTTCAATCATGTTTATACCCAGTTACGAAAAACTTCAGCCATTTGCATGTGGTTATAAAATTAAATTATATACTGGTAGCTGTCATAGTTAAAAAAAAAAAGTCAACCTGTAATATGTCTCCAAGAATGTGAGAAAATATGTTATTGAAAGTTGAGATGAGATGAGGAAGTTTGCCATAAACCAAGAGAAGGAAGATGTTCATACTTTAACCCCAAAGTGCATCAACCGTAACTGTGTAAAAACATGAAACATCCTCTTTAAAGTCTTTTTCCAAAATTGATTTTCATGGGTTTCAAACTTATGTATTTCAAGATCAAATGAATCATATCACTCAGAGTGAAGCTCAAGTAAAACTAATGAGACTTTCCTTCTTTGTGGCCTAAATTGTTCGATTAAATGACATATAATATTTGCAATAAGTTATTGCTTTATTTGCTTTATTGAAATCTTACATTTCTGGATTTGGATTTCTCAGGGTTCTTGTAATTCATTATAGCACTTCCTTTTAGCCTCTGTAGTGTAATAAAGTTCAAACAGAAATGTCACTCAGTTGAAGACCTAGATTTTAGTAATTAAGAACAATTTGATTGTATAAATAATGTTATTTATTCATTATAAAATGCCTGATTTTTGTATGCAATTATTAGGAGAATTTTTGACTAAATGAATCTGATTCAAACAAAAAATATGTATCTTTCCAGTTTTGTTAAAGTACAAGTTACATGAGGCCACTATTGTAATACATATATTTTTATATTCTTAATGATATATTTTTTAAAGATTCATTTATTATTTTTTATTTTTTTAAGATTGTATTTATTTATTTGACACAGAGAGATTACAAGTAGACAGAGAGGCAGGCAGAGAGAGCAGGAAGAACGCTCCCTGCCTGCCTCTCTGCCTACTTGTAATCTCTCTGTGTCAAATAAATACGGTTCAGCAGGGAGCCTGCAGCAGGGCTCCATCCCAGGACCCTGAGATCATGACCTGAGCTGAAGGCAGAGGCTTTTAACCCACTGAGCCACCCAGGTGCACCAAGATTCACTTATTTTAGGGAGACTATGTGCATGTATGTGTGCACACAGGGGAAGGGAGAGGCATAGGGAGATGAAGAGGGAGAATCTCAAGCAGATTCAGCGCTGAGCTCAATCCCATGACCCTGAGATCATGACCTGAGCCGAATTCAATAGGTAGACACTTAAGGGATTGGGCCATCCAGGCGCCCCAATGATATTTGGTTAAGTACATCTGAAATCAAATTAATTACTTAGGGAAAAATTACTTTGGAAGATTTAGCATCTCTCTAGTCTAGTACTGTCAAATAGAAATATAATACCAGGTAGAAAATTTGCTTGTAGTAATACTAGAAACTAAATATTTATCTAAAATATTATCTTTCAAACACATTAGTAGTATGAAATTATTAGTGAAATATTGTGTATAATTTTTTAGACCTCAGTTTTCAAAAAGATCATATATTTCACCTTATAGTACCCTATAGTACATCTCAGGTCACACCACCCACAGTCTCAGTGCTCAGTAGCCATGCGTGGCTAGTGGTTATCATGTTGGAAGAGCAGCTGTGGACTGTGAGGCCAAACAGAGTGAGATGTGGCATGGTCTGAGAACTTCTGTAATTACACCGTTATCTGAAAGTTCCATGTGCTCTGTATGGCATTCAGAACCATGGTTCCACTGTGACGGCTTTACTCTGGCAGGAATACAGCCATGCCAGTGTGATTTTGAATACTGATACTATTTCTCCATTCCTGTGTAAGTACTACTTAGATTTCATTTATTGCTTGAACAAATGTTTATCAGTCACTAGCTGTGTTCTAGGCTCTAGTGTAGGCTCTGAGGAGATAAAGTGAATGAAATAGTCCAAAATATCTGCCCACAAGGGACTTAAATTCTTACAGGTAGAAGAAACATAAGCATGATGTAAATACTAAAACATCATATACATTCAGTTTTATCAGTCTTAAATAAAAAAAAGAAAGTAAAGAAAAGGGAAAAATAAAAGGAAAAAGGGATGAAAGAGTATTCAGGAATGGAAAAAATTATAATGATTTTCTAGTTATACAGAATACTTATAGCCTCTGCAATAGTTAGGTAACATGCTTTAATTGAAACACGTTTTATATGAAATTCCAAACATTCATTATTAAATGAACATTTATTAAGCACATATCTGTGCTAAGCAATAGGAAGAGCAGGAATGATGTGGGAGTATCCATTTTGGAAATATTTAGTACATGTGCATAAAAGAGATAGAAAATAGTTTCACCCATTAAAAAGAGGATTATAGTCTCAGATGTCTTCAGGAATTATATAGCTAAATAAAACCTGCAAAATACAGATACAAGACTGTTGGAGGCAGTTCTGGCTATCCGATCTTGACAGAGTGTGACCCAGCTGCACGCATTTTATGGGCGCGTGCGTACTCGCTCTCTCGTGTGTGTGTGTGTGTGTGTGTGTATGTGTGTGTGTGTGTTTTACCATTTTTAAAAGATTTATTTATTTTAGAGAAAGAGCGAGCAAGCGCTCATGTGAGTGTGAGTTAGGGGGTGGTGCAGAGGCTGGGGCGGGGTGGGGCGGGGGAGGGAATCTGAAGCAGGCTCCGCACTGAATATGGAGCCCAGGACTCTGAGATCATGACCTGAGCCAAAATCAACAGTTGGCTGCTTAACCGACTGAGTCACCCAGGCGCCCCTCATGCCTTTCTTTAAACATTTGACAGTGTCTGCTAGGCACTAAAGGTTTGCATGCCAAGTACAGGCCTTCAACTTCCAGTTTTTAGTCTATGACAGTTATACAGTTGACCTTCCCAGCCCTAGAGCCCAAAATCCACCTATAACTTTGGGATCCCCCAAACCTTAACTACTAACTGTTCCCTGGAAACCTTACTGATAACATTAATGGTGGATGAATACATATTTTGTATATGTATTATATTACTGTAGTCCTACAATGCAGTAACTAGAGAAAAGAAAATGTTATTAAGAGATTCATAAGAAACAGAAAATACATTCATAGCACTGTACTGTATTTATTTATTTATTTATTTATTTATTTTTTAAAAGATTTTATTTATTTATTTGACACAGAGAGAGAGATTACAAGTAGGCAGAGAGGAAGGCAGAGAGACAGGGAGAGGAGGAAGCAGGCTCCCTGCCGAGCAGAGAGCCCGATGCGGGCCTCGATCCCAGGACGCTGAGATCATGACCTGAGCCGAAAGCAGAGGCTTTAACCCACTGAGCCACCCAGGCGCCCAACTGTACTGTATTTATAAAAACATCCCCATCTAAGTGGGTCTTCATAGTTCAAACCCATGTTGTTCCAGAGTCGACTGTATGTTTAAATGGCAGTATCTCTTTATATTAGGTGTGAGTTAATCCCTTCAAGGAAAGGATCCAATTTCAGTGATTAAACAAAGACAGCAGCAACACCCTGTTTATTCTTCATGCAGGGACCATGGCAGTGCTCCTAGTTGTTTGTATTTGCTGTCTTCCTGGTAAGACCTTGCACCTTTTCCTACGTGGACTTTTCTAAATCCACTTGGTACAGATAGGCAGTGGCCCCCTCTGCATTTCAATCTCTTTCTTCCCCAGGAGGTCTGGCATTTTTCTTACCAGGCGCTTGCACATACCTGACTATCAGTCATAGACCAGAAGCATCTTGGGGAGATGAGGGCAGATCTCGAGGGGGATAAACCCCATCTGGTGATGTTCTCACCAAATGAAGCTTTGTGTTGTCTCCAGGCCAGAGGGAGCAGTTTTCTTCAAGGGCGAGGGGTGAGGATTTCTTTATCACAGATTGTTGAGGTAAATGTGGAGGTTTGCTGTTCTCAAAACATCCAGCCAAATAGCCCATCCTAAGTTGTAAGGTCTGACTTCTTCCCTGCTATTGTCCTGATTTTTAGCAGGACGCTTGTAAGGGCTATTTAATCTGTTTTTTGTATTACCACACCATCAGAAGCACGAGGTCCTTGTTACTGTCTACTCAGAGGGAGATCCAGTTTCATCAAATCCAGGTGAGGGATCTAATTCTTAGGACCATTTCTGGTATGAATTGTTTTAAGATCGATCCCCCTAGTAAGGGACTCTGACAGAAGTTTGTGTGTTCCAGTCTAGTATTTATTTGGAAGGTGATAGTAATAAAAGTAATTGGTGGTAGCCAATAAAAGGCTTTGTTTAGTGGGTTACAACTCTAAGCAACTGGAATTTTAGAATTTGTATGTTGTTGTCACTTGAGGCCAAACTTAATTCTAGCTAACAGAGTCAGAGTACATTTCTGTTGTTTGCTACCGAGAATTATGACTGGCGAGGCACATTTGTTCAATTACATCAACTATAAAATAGTCCTTATGTATTGGGTGGTCTCTGTTGTAACAGGCACTGTGCTAAGTATTTTATACACACTACCATTTGATCCTTCAGTACTTCGATAGCAATACTGTGATCCACCTTTCAGAGGATGGATTTGAAGCTCAGAGGGTTTCCGTAGTTTCCTGGCATCACACAATTCATTAAGTGACAGAACCACATCCTACATACATATCTCCCTGATTAGAAAGTTGTACTTTGATTGCTGCAACACCTCACAACTGATTCTGTAATAAAAAATACACACTATCATTGAGATGAAATCTTTCTTGCTCTAGCTTAGATTCTTTGTGCCCAACCAATGTCATTTATCATTGTACCTCTTCATCCGAAGGCTTAAGAAATACTTGATGGTAACAATTACTCTAGTGGTCCATCAGTATTCTTTTTACAGGCAAACAAATCTTTAGTTTCTCATTTTATTGTTTTCGTTACCTTAATATACACATGCTATAGATTACGTCCTGGTAAGTACTATCCAGAATGAAATACAAAATCTTGTGAATAGCCTTTCTGTTTGGTATGTAAGAGGATGATTGCCTCTCTTGTGGAATGTAAATTAAGACAATCATTGCGTAAACTTACACTTCTGAATTGTGTTGAATAAATTTAATTTTTAACCTTTTCATGTGAACTATTGTTTAACTAGATTTTCTCCATTCTGAATGAATATGCATTTTTTAGACCCAAGTGTAGGATCTTGAACTTATCACCATTTTTATTTTACCAATATTAATGTGTTGCTTTAGATCTGTCAGTATCATGTCCCCCCCCCCCTTTTTTTAAATGAGAAAGAGCATGAGGGGAGAAGGTCAGAGGGAGAAACAGATTCCCTGCTGAGCAGAAACCTGATGCAGGACTTGATCCCAGAATCCTGGGATCATGACCTGCGCTGAAGGCAGTCACTTAACTGACTGAACCACCCAGGCACCCCCAGTTATCTCTTTCAGTCTGTTATCAAACATAGTCAGCAAGCCTTCCAGGTTTGTGTTTTCCTCAAATATAAACAAATAGACTTTTATAGCTTCTCAGGGTTATAGTAAATTGAAGCAGGCTAAACATATAGTAGTTGAAATATCCAATTTGAAATTGATTCTAAATTGTACTTGAGTATTATAATTTAATATTGATTAAAATTTTATTAGATGAACACAAAGCCCATGTCTGTCTCACAAAACTATTTTGGAAAACTTATTCTTTGCTCAAATTCAGCTTTATTACTTGTATTATATTTCCAGAATCTCTAAGTATGGTAATGAGTGTATAAAAAGGATAGAGGGAAAGTGGCTTATTAATTAGTTTTTAGAAAACTCAGTTCTATAATTTCAGCTATGATTGTTGTCTTAAAAAGTCATTTTAAAATCTTATTTTTGGCTTACTTTAACTTCACTGATGCATATTTTGCAGTATCCTCCTTCATCTTTTTGGAAAACTGATCCTTTGCCCATATTTGGTTTTCTGACTCCTTCCTGTTCTATCCAACTCTGTAATGATCACATCTGCCAAGATTCAGCTCTCGATCCACCTTCCATTCTGGCTAAGACCTGGATTCGAGTATCATGTAAAGGCTGCCTCGCAATTCTGCAACGGCAGGAAAATTCAGAGTCCTCTCAGTAATATTCAGTCACTCTGTTTTAGACAGAAAATCATGTTCCTAGATGGAGAAGATTAAAGCAAAATAGTCATTAGAGAAGGTTGAATCTGTTATTATTATTAATCAGCTCTGAGCACCACATCTAAGCCTTCCTGGGAATTTGGAGAAACCTCCAAAATTTTAACTTTTTTATTGAAGTGATAGATTAGCAATGTAGAAAAATTCGAAAATAAAGACGTAAAATTAAGACCACTTCAGGCATACATGTGTGTATAGATGTGTATGAACATTATTATGTTAGTTTAATGCATACTGGATATATATTAAATATATAATTGGTATGCAATTATATTTCTTGATAGCCCCGTAGTATTCCATCATGTGCATTTACTATTATTACTTAACTTTACGCACGTGGCTGGATATTTTGATTATTTCCAAAGAACAATTTTTTTAATTTTATTTTTATTCTTTGCCCAAGGGGTACAGGTCTGTGAATCATCAGGCTTACATCTTTCACAGCATTCACCAAAGCACAAACCCTCCCCAATGTCCATAACCCATCCACCCTATCCCTACCCTCCCACCCCCCAGTAACCCTCAGTTTGTTTTATGAGATTAGAAGTCTCTTATGGTTTGTCTCCTTCCCCATCCCATCTTGTTTCATTATTTTTCCCTCCCTACCCCCCACAACCCCCCACCCTGCCCCTCAAGTTCCTCATATCAGAGAGATCATATGATAATTGTCTTTCTCTGATTGACTTATTTCGCTCAGCATAATACCCTCCAGTTCCATCCATGTCGTTGCGAATGGCAAGATTTCGTTTCTTTTGATAGCTGCATAATATTCCATTGTATATATATACCACATCTTCTTTATCCATTCATCTGTTGATGGACATCTAGGTTCTTTCCATAGTTTGGCTATTGTGGACATTGCTGCTATAAACATTCGGGTGCACGTGCCCCTGAGGAACACTACCTTTGTGTCTTTAGGATAAATACCCAGTAGTGCGATTGCTGGGTCGTAGGGTAGCTCCATTTTCAACTTTTTGAGGAATCTCCATACTGTTTTCCAGAGTGGCTGCACCAGTTTGCATTCCCACCAACAGTGTAGGAGGGTTCCCCTTTCTCCGCAACCTCGCCAACATCTGTCATTTCCTGACTTGTTGATTTTAGCCATTCTGACTGGTGTAAGGTGGTATCTCGCTGTGGTTTTGATTTGTATTTCTCTGATGCCGAGTGATGTTGAGCACTTTCTCATGTGTCTGTTGGCCATTTGGATGTCTTCTTTGGAGAAATGTCTGTTCATGTCTTCTGCCCATTTCTTGACTGGGTTATTTGTTTTATGGGTGTTGAGTTTGAGAAGCTCTCCAAAGAACAATTTTTAAATAATACTTATTTAAATACAAATATGTATTTCATACTTAGTTTTTAAAATTAAGGTTATTATTTTACTACCCAGAGGATATGCTTGCAAAATAATGGCTAAAATCATATGTCAGTATTTTATTTGAAATTGTTCTCCAGATTGGCAGTGATTTTTTTTAATTAGTTTCAGAGGTAGAATTTAATGATTCATCAGTTGCATATAACATCCCATGCTCATTCCATCAATTGTCCTCCTTAATGCCCATCCCCCAGTTATCCCATCTACCACCTATCTTCCTGCCAGCAGCATTCAGTTTGTTTCCTAGAGTTCAGCATCTCTTATGGTTTGCCTCCCTCTCAGTTTTCATCTTATTTTATTTTTCCTTCCATTCCCCTTTGTTCTTCCATTTTGTTTCTTAAATTACACACTTGATGAAATGCTATGATAACTTTCTCTGCCTGACTTATGTCACTTTGCATAATACCCTCTAGTTCTATCCACGTCATTGCAAATGCAAGATTTCATTCTTTTTGATGGTTGAGTAATATTCCACTGTATATATAGCACTTCTTCTTTATCCATTCATCAGCCAGTTGACCCTTGGGCTCTTCCATAGTTTGGCTACTGTGGACATTGTGCTATAAATATTGGGGTGCAGGAGCCCCTTTGAATTACTGTGTTTGTATCCTTTGGATAAAAGCTAGTAGTGTGATTGCTGGGTCATATGTTAGCACTATTTTTAAACCTCCATACTGTTTTCCAGAGTGGCTGTGCCAGCTTGCATTCCCACCAGCAGTGTAGGAGGGTTCCCCTTTCTCCACATCCTCGCCAACATCTGTTGTTTCTTGAGTTGTTAGTTTTATAGACTGGCAGTGATTCTGACCTTGAATTACAAGGCATTTAAAATGTTCTGTGTAATTAGTAAACAACATTGCATTACACATAGCACTTAGAGTCAGTAAATGGGTATTCGGTAGAATTTTAAATAATTAAATTTCAGCTTACTTTTATATTTCTAAGTTGTTTTTTGCTTTAATCCATAAAACTATTGCTATAAACAACCAGTCTTAGTAACTGGAAACCCGAGTAAACAAGCAGAAATAATGTGTAGGTGTGTGTTTGATAACTGCCTTGTATTTCTTAATTTTATAATAAATCTCCTTATAGCTTCTTTGTCATATTTTTCCCCCATAAGTGACAGATCTTTTCTAGTGGATGATACTAGGTCTTATATCATTTAAGTAGATCTAAATTTAAGAATAGTAGATATCTGCCAGATTAAAGAAAAATGAGAGGCTCACAAGTATCCATTCTGCCCAGTTTATAAAGATGTATCCAGTCTTGGGATGTAAATTCTCCACATTCTTCCCACATCTGCTTACATTTTGTGTTGTGGACCTGAGCATGATTACTGAAACCTAAGTATGAGAAATAATATACAAAATAGCATATTTTAAGACAAAAGATTTGATAAAACTGTGGGTTTTTTTAGGAGTACATGATCCTTTGATTAGTAAATGTAAATAATGGAAATTCACTGAATACTGGATAATGCAGGAAAATGAATGGTCCCAGGCTTTCTTAGTCTTCTTGGGGGATCAGTCTTACCTAAATTACGTGACCACATGTAATAGTAATCCTGTAACCCAGAGCTGAAAAGCCAAGGAAAATATATACCACTAATTAAGTGAAAGATCATGAAGCAACACAAAGTGGAAAGTCTTAAAACTCACAAATGGTGCAGTCTCCTGCATGAAGAATGAAGTAAATAAAGGAGGGCATGGAACTGTCAATAAGAAAGCTATGAAACTAAGATGATTTCTAAATACTCTTTGACCTTTACTTTAATTATCAATTGGCTGCCCTCAATTTATTGTGGTTTTGGCAACTGCTGGAGATAGAAGAGTGGTTTCTTCCACTCTTGGGTGAAACCAAACTGTTTTGAGTCAGAGCTTCTGACTTCAAGGAAGATGCCATGTACACAGTTAAAATGCAGTGTGGTACACGTTTGTGACTCTAAAAGCACATTGCCGAGAGAGAGAAAGGTGGAGCCCTTCCATAGGTATTGGTGAGTTGGTTAGGGCTTTTGTTGAGGAACTGGGATCTGAGACAAGATGTAGGGATTTGTATTTGTTTAGTATGAAGAGAGAAAGAACAATAGATACTGAGAAGTTTATGATTCATTTGAATTCCCAGTAGAGTCTGGTACCTCTGACTGTTTTTCTGGTGAGTCCTTTAAAGGACCCTTTTCATATAACCTTGGATCTTTGTCCAGCCTCAGTGGTTCCCAGGACCTTCACTGAGATAGCTCCGCTGCATCAGGAACTACAGCAGCTCCAGACCAGAATTCTCTGTGCTTCTGTTGGTGAGGCTTGATCAGCCAAGGATAGCCCTTTTTGCTGGGGTTTAGGAAGATGTCCAATAGACTCACCGATTATGTAGAAGAGTGGTTTTGAGAATGGTGGGAGGAATGAGAGATAGTAGACCAGTGGAAAAGGATAAAACTTGTTTGGACACTTTGGAAGTTAAGGTATTTCATTTAATAAATTAGAACTACTGTATCAAACATACTTTTGGAACAAAATTAACATTGCTTTAATTTATTCAAAGAATCTAAAATGGGAAATGGATATGTAACATTAAATGAATGTGTTTTCAAAGGTTACTCATTAATAGCTTTCATCCTGATGTTTACTGTATTTAATCACAGGGAATTAGAAAGACTATATGTGATTCAGCTCAGAAAATATAATAAATATTATATAAGAATAATAAATGAAAAATGAAGTCTGTTTGAAAGGCTCTGAAAATATATGATGACATCAACTTCAGCTCTCTCTGAACTGCTGACATTATTGCTCACATGTATCATTGCTTGATATTGAGCAAAGATGTTGTTTTATATTGAACAAAGACATAAGTATGATTAAAGATGAATATCTTGCAATACAGAAACATTTGAGGTATATGCTGTTGGAAACCAGTATCTGATAAATATACCACAAGTCTCAATGCACCTTAGTCATAGGTTGCCATAATACAAATGGACATATACTTGGCTTTATTTTATTTTGCTGGAATCCTTCCTTAATTCTCCATATTCACAATTGGGGCCAGCCTAGATCTTAGCTCTTTGACTTTGACGTAGAGTTTAGCTTTGACTTCTTCCCAATAACAACTTGAATCTTCGAATGTCTTCCCAAACACGACTTTTAGGTAGGATAGCAAAGGTACTTTATTAATATAAATCTTTTAATAATACACTACTAAAATAGAAGAGGTAAATGTCCAAAGACATCTTTTTCTGGATATTAGAATGATAGCCTTTTTTTTTTTGAGATGTTATTTATTCATTTGAGAGAGAGAGAGAGAGCGCGCACAAGCAGTGGGAACAGCAGGCAGAGTGAGCAACAGGCAGGCTCCCCGTTGAGCAGGGAGTCTGATGTGGGACTTGATCCCAGGATCCTGGGATCATGATCTGAGCAGAAGACAGACACTTAACTGACTAAACCACTCAGGTGTCCCTAGAATGATAGTCTTAATTAATTTAAAATATAAGAACATATTGTTAATATAGTGGATGAATCATATATCAAATAGCCAAAATCATATCTCATCAGTAGTGAAATGGCAACCACAATAATTTCCAGCCTTCCTCATTGAAAAGTTTTCAATAGATTAGGAATGCTGCACACAATAGACATTTCCTATTGATTTACAATACATACTAGCATTGGAAAAAGGGTCAGAGAACTTCTTAAAGAATTCCACCTAACTTTGTTTTAATCTGTATACTGTGAAGCTGTTTTCTCTATTTAATTCCTCCTGACCAAATCTTTGCACATTTGTATTTAAAATCAGAAACAAAATAAAGCTCTTGGTATATTTATAAAATCCTTATGATATTTTTAAATCTTTACAGTGAGGTTATATTACTTTAAAATCAGAATATGTATAAAATTAAAAAAAATTAAAAAAAAATAAAATGTTAAAATCAGAATATGTAGTAAAGGCTTTTTTTTTAAAGATTTTATTTATTTATTTGACAGAGAGAGATTACAAGTAGGAAGAGAGGCAGGCAGAGAGGAGGAAGCAGGCTCTCTGCTGAGCAGAGAGCCCAATGTGAGGCTTGATCCCAGGACCCTGAGATCATGACCTGAGCTGAAGGGAGAAGCTTTAACCCACTGAGTCACCCAGGCACCCCTGTAGTAAAGGCTTTTTTGGAAAGGTTTTCAATAAACTATTTGACAAAAATATTTTGAAAAATATGAATATCATAGAGTTTCCTATTTAAAAGAGTATGATGCTGGCAGAGGAATATATTGACTTTTAAATTCTTAATATTGACTTACAGCAACAGTGACTTACTTTTCTTCATGATTTTGTTGGTTGGGAACAGGCCATCGCTGGGTGGCTCTGTCTGCTGCCCATGGTGGAGGCGGAGGTGGTGCCCGTTCCTAGCATCATCCGGCAGGAGGGCTGGTCTTAAACTTCCAGAAACGCTTGGGTCACATGTCGGACTGCGTCTGCGTTCCTCTGTGCTTCTGTCTTCTTCCGTTACCATTGTCTTGCATGATTGCCAGCCTCTAGCTGGAGCTTCTGTTCTGCAGGGCAGCCTGGTTTTTAGTAATAATAATATTTTAAACCATTAGTGCACATATTGTTTATTTTATAAATGGTGAGAGCATCATTAAATAGGAGAAGAGCTAAGAACTCAGCAATTTGAAGAGATTTGAGTTAGGGTTCAGATACTGCAGTTCACCTCTCCTCTTGCTGAGGATACTTTGGTAGCTTTCAGTTTCTCAGATGACTAACTTTTCCTTCAGTATGTCTCTGTTTTATTTGTGTGGGATTTTAATACTGGTCTATCAGATGAATTTTGTTTAATAGCTTAGATAGCAGGATTTAAACGCTCAATAGGAGATTCCTACTGCAGGATTGAGATTTAGGTTTCCAGGCCTTTTCAAATTTTGTGTGTTAAAGATGAGTGCCTTCTCTGGGTGACATTAGGGTTTACCTGCTGAATGTACTGGTTTAGGGCTCACTTCTTGCTCTGTCTAAAAGATTCCCAGGTCTTGGGATTTATTTAGAGAATATTATATTCAAGTAATTCTTTTGGGTGAAGGGGAGAATATGTGATCCCAAAATACGTCTCTTTGGCACATGTATTATTTTGAGCTGAAGGCAGTCAAGATCCAGCAGCCTCAAGAATATATTTTTGCCTCTCCCTAGAGGTAAACTAGGTAAAATAATTTGGGTGGGGGTGGGGGCTGTGTTAGAGCTATTCCCAGAGATAATGTTTATTTGAGTGACCCGTGTGTATGGCAGTGCAAACATTTGATCACCAGGTATGTGATCTTCTCAGTGTCCTGTGAATTACCCTCTTCCTTCCTGCCCTTTGAAGCCCCAGGGCCCCACACCTTGCTTAGCTCAGGATGGCACAGAAGCCTTGACCACTCTTTGTGTTTTTGGGTTCATAGTTGTACAGGGCTCCTATACATACAAAGTTAAGTCCGTTTTTCTTCTGTTCATCTGTCTTATGCCAATTAAATTATTAGATAAGCCAAAGAACCTAGAAGCGTAGAAAAAAAATTTTCCTCCCTCGTGTGGACTTTTCAGAAATTTAATTTAGTAAGATGAAGCTATACCAAAAACTGAGATGATATATTTTGGAAAATACAGGAAAACTTTAAAAAGCCTATACCAGTTGTTTTTGTACTTTCGTAATGTTTATGGTACAGAAGAGATAATAAGCAGAATTAAGCTTTTTGAAAAACTTTTCTAATTACATTCCAATTTCTAAAATTATCCTGTCCACTGATTAACCTAAATACAGGCGTCCTTCTCTTCTGCTGTGCTTTTTTGTATTGCACCTCACAGACTATATTTTTTACACATTGAAGGTTTGCAGCGACCCTGTATTGAACAAGAGTATTGGCACTGTTTTTCCAGTAGCATCTGCTCACTCTGTGTCTCATTTTGGTAATTCTTATAATATTTCAAAATTTGTTATTACAGTTATATTTGTTACAGTGATCTGTGGCCAGTGATTACAACTCACTGAAAGCTCATGCAATGGTTAGCATTTTTTAGCAATAGGGACATTTAATATTAAGGTACATAAATTCTTTTAGACATAATGCTATTACAAACTTAGACTACAGTGTAGACTACAGTATCATGTAAACATAACTTTTATATGTAGTGGGAAAGCAAAACATTCATTTGATTCCCTTTATTGTGATACTTTATTGTGGTCTAGAACTGAACTCTGAATGTCTTTGAGATATGCCTATGTTTTCTTAAATAAAAAACCAGAAAATATAAAATGTTTAATATTTTTATATATTTTAACATTTTAATATTTTATACATTTTAATATATTTATATATATTAATATTTATATATAAAACATTTAATGTTTAATATTTTTTCAGAAGACACAGATGAGCAAAAGTCTCTCAAAAACGGGTAGTCATACCTGTTAAAAAAATTGAATTCATAGTTAAAAACTATCCAACAAGAAAACTTCCAATCTAGATTTTTTTTCCAGTGGCAAACATCTAACAAATATTTAAAGAAGAAATAACACTCATTCTCCACAGTATCTTCCAGAGATTAGAAGAGGAGGAAATACTCCCAAGTCATTTAATGAGGCTAGTGGTTTCCTAATGTATTACAAGATATTAGAAGAAAAGTAAGGGGTGCCTGGCTGGCTCAGGAGAGCATACAACTCTTGATCTCCAGGTCATGAGTTCAAGCCTCATGTTGGGCATGTAGCCTACTTGAAAAGCAAAATACAGGCCCAAATCTCTCATGAACAAAGATATAGAGGTTCTCGACAAAATTAGTAATTTAAATCTACAGTCTCTTTGCAAAGCAGTTTATCATATTTATCATATGACCCTGGAATTCCCCTTCCAGAAATATGAAAACTTTGGTCACAGATGTATCAGTGTGCAAATGTTTGTAGTAGCTTTATTCACAATCACCAGTAACTGGAAACCCACCAGATCTCCTTTAACCAGTTATAAATAAGCGTCCCTATGATGGCATAGTACTCACTGGTAAAGAGTGAAGTATCAGTTCATCGAACACTAGTGACTCTTACACACATGAGTCTAGGTGAGAGGATCACACTCAGGATGCTATCTGTTGTACGACACTGTGGCACAGGAGGAGCCCTAGGGGAAGGGGCTGACTGGAGGGGACTCAGGACATTCATGCAGTTATGGAGCTCTTCTCTGAGAGGCTCTGACGGTCAGTACAGGACTCTGTGTGTTTGTCAGAACTCACAGAGTAAAATCACACCTTACATGAATAAAACCATGCTCACGCCACTGGTGCCCAAGGACACAGTGTCAGAGATGAGCAAGGGCATGGGGGCAGAGGTTGGGGGGGTGGAGTGGCCCACCCGACCCTGCTCAGGGCCTCCTTCTCCCTGCAGCTCACGCTGGGCGAGGACCGAGTAGTGCTCCTGGGCGACAAGGACTCCAGCAGGTGCAAGGCTGGCTTCCCCAGTGACGGCCCCTGGATGGCAGTGCACACCTGGCAGCAGGTAGGGCAGCAAGCCAGGGGTCTACCCCACCTGGTGGGACGGCGGCAGCAGGTGGAGGTGTGGCCCAGCTCCTCCGTAGGGGAGGCTCTGAATAAAACTTTCTGCAAAGTTTTAAAAGTAGATCAAGTAGGACTTGAAGAGAATTTGGACAACCCATAAGCATGGCGAGGGGTGTGAAGAAGAAAGGAGCTAACAAGAGTAAATGTGGAAAACTCCTTAACTGGCTGTTGCGGGGCTAAAGGCTATGAACTCTGCACAAACACTGTGCTCTAGTAGTTAGACCTGTTTTTCACAGAGCTTTGGCGTGGCATTTCTGGATTAATGTACACATGTACTGGGCTTGATCAAGTCAGAGTAGACTGTAACAGTGAGACCCTGGGCTCTCTGACCGGGAGCGTAAGTGGTGTAGGGAGGGGAGGTCTGGAACCAGCCTGTGACGCAGGGCTGGAGGTGAAGGCTGCTGCGCAAGAGTCTCATGTTGATGTCATGTACAGAGTCTCAGGTACAAACAACTGCAGGCACACTGGGATCTGCAGGCCAGCAGGGGAGTAGATAAACTGGCTAATATTCGTGCTATATGTATAGCGTGTTCGGTGTGTTTCTATATAGCGACCAGAAACCGTTGTAATGAGCAAAACCAATGGGAGAGATCCCAATTGCCAATAAATAAATCAGACTCGTATGGAGAAGTTGTAGATTGCAGGACTGGACAGAGAGTACAAAATAAGCCTGGGGCATCTTAGGGTTCCTGAAAACGAAGTGATTGGAAGTAAATAAAGGATGTCATCATATCAAAGGACAATGAAGCCAATCTTAAAGGGCACCCTGTGGCCAAACCTGGAGCAATCATATTATTGACTACAGCCCTTTTTACATACAGGAGGGGACACCGTGGTGAAGGCTAGTTATTACTCGGCCTAAATATATAACACTTAACAACTTCTCTATAGAGTTAATACTTGCAAAAACTACCAGGTCATTGATAGTTCCATGAACTATGTCATATAATTTAATCTTCAACGATTGTATTTCAAAAGCTCACAATTTATGTATAAGAGAATGAAGACATGGAAAAGTTTAGAAACTTGCTTGTCACTTCGTTGACATGGCAGAGGAAAAATTCAAACTTTTGATTGCATGTCTTCTTAAAGTGTGCTTTTAACTTTTAAATTGCAAGATATTAAATTCCAAGATTGTCTTATTTGTCTTGTATGTAGAGTGAAAGTAGCTTTGGTATAAATAAAGTACTGGAATTAAGTATTCACTGCTGCTATAATGAATATTCATTCAACAAATACTTATCATGCATTCCCATACTTACCACTGTTCTAGGAAATAGGACATAGGAATTTTAAAAAGAGAAATTTCTGCCTTTGTGAAGCCACATAGTAGTTGTCATATATGGGAAAGAAACAAACAATAGTTAAATAGTGTACCAAATAAGATTATGGTGATGAATTTTGTCAAGATGTTGGATGTAACCACTTTATAGGACTAAAGTTTTTTCATAGCGCAAAAGCATTCATTCTTGAAAGCCTTTTGGGTATTTTGTTAGGTATAGTATAGATTGATTATCTAACTACCTCTCTAAACTTAATGTAAAGAGACTTTACAATGATACAGGTTTGGAAGGTATGCTTACTTTTGTCTAAATCTGTGTTCAAAAAATCATCTGCACAAAATCCTGTTTCTTGAAAACAGGTTACTATCTTTTACTAAGTGAGGGGAACATGTCTACATATAAGACAAATAAGACAAATACTCCATCATTTAAAATGGAGTGGACTTGATGATGCATAAAAGGAAATATATATGCTGTGTTGGGATATTGTATGAACTATCACCCGACTTCCATTAAGGGCAATCTGTGTTTGATTTGAAGAGTTTC
Source organism: Ailurus styani (assembly GCA_002007465.1). Lineage (NCBI taxonomy): Eukaryota > Metazoa > Chordata > Mammalia > Carnivora > Ailuridae > Ailurus > Ailurus styani. Next base: position 25,863 of record LNAC01001728.1, read on the forward strand.
TTACAAGGGCTGACACATGATTTGGAAAACAGAATGGTGACCGATGATAGCACTTCAGAAGAAGATGAACCTGGCTGTTTTGCATTGAAACAAGGGCAGTATTTGAGACTTAGGGGTGGGGAGGAACAGATAGAGGGGGTAGGGATAGATAATTGCTTGAACTTGTGGCTACAGGATGGCCTAAGTGGATGTTAAGAAAAGTAGAACCCACTGCTTTATTTGAACTCAATTGGTATTACTGGAAATGGGCACATATTTAATGAACTTTGATGACATCAGTGATATGCATGGCAGTGATAGGCATTGGACCAAGGGGAGATTATGCATCTCAACAAACTGATAACAAAGAGAACTGTGTTTTGAAGGGAAAACTTGAAATATACATTCCAAGCAGCCAGTGGTGTGGCAAGCTGTCAGGAATTTGCGGAGATCTTGAAGTCTTTGGTCTTTGTATAATTTTCCCAGATAATGAGTGATAGTGAGGTTATAGCTCACAGTTAGATTATATATATACAGAAATCTGATTTTTGGGAAATTTTTATTTAAAAATTGTCAGTACTGCAACAGCGCAGACACTTTGGCTAAAGATATGGAAGCATGATTCCTCTCACTTGACCAAGCAGAATGAGAGCAATAGCCAATGAAAACTGTAATTTCCTTTTCATGTACTGGGTAATCTGACCCTGGATTCCTCTTCGGTGCTCACCTTAGCCACCACCTGCGCAAACACAGTGTCACAGCGCAGAAGTCGGAGTTCATGAGTGGAATGCTGCCTTACCAGTTGATTTTGGGGGCAATATAGTTCTGACCCACAATCTCTGGGACTTTGTTGACCATCATGTCTTATCCTACACACCCTGAGTTAGTCACAATTGCAGTGTTTCCCAGGCTCACTCTTCTAGGAACTAATCCCACTGTGTCTGTCATATCTATAGAAAGTATCAGACTGAATTTCAGGAACTAACATGCACTCATGCTATTTCCAGGTAAGGAGCTAAAATATATACATAACATTCCAGTTAAGTTAAAAGACTGTTTTGTCACAGTTTTTATTGATAATGATACTGAATCCAAGATGTTTTCTAAGGATATAAAAATATGAAGAACAATTGCCCAGTAATGTCCTTGCAGATTAACTTCATTTTGGAAAACATGGCGTATCTTTTAAAGTCTAGTTTATCATGGTTAAGGAAACAGGTACTTTAAATATCTGGCTCTTGGGTGCCTGGGTGGCTCAGTGGGTTAAAGACTCTGCCTTTGGCTCAGGTCATGATCTCAGGATCATGGGATCGAGTCCCATGTCCGGGCTCTCTGCTCAGCAGGGAGCCTGCTTCCTTCACTCTCTCTCTCTCTGCCTGCCTCTCTGCTTACTCGTGATCTCCCTCTCTGTGTCAAATAAATAAAAAAAATCTTTAAATATCTGGCTCTTGTCATAGCTTTAATTTTTGATAACAAAGATGTATTTAATTTTTCTATCCATTATTTACCTTATGTGATTTTTCAAAAGAGACTTCTATAGGGAAAAGAGATTTATTTATTTTTAAAAACTTTTTTTAAAAATTAAAAAAAATTTTTTTGAGAGAATACATGAGTAGGGGGAAGGGGCAAAGGAGAGAGAATCTCAAGCAGGCTTCACGCTCAACACCCCGCCCAACACAGGGCTCAATCCCAAGACCCTGAGATCATGACCTGAGCTCAAATCAAGAGTTGGATGCTTAACCGACTGAGCCACACAGGCGCCCCCGGAAAAGAGATCTAAATCCCCATACATTCAGGCCTCAGTATGAAATAAATACCTTTCGTCACTGACTGTTTTTTCTTGGGAAACGTTTCTTCTATTGATCCATATATACCGTATTGACTAAATTTTCCTGAAGTGAAGTGAGATTCTCCAACACAGATGTGTAAAGCAGTAATGACATACATTGTTCTGTACTTACATAAAGACATCTTTTCTTCTGGATCCTCTTATAGTCTAAGTAAGAATGGTTCCTGGACACAACATATGCCATTCATCATTTCAGAACTTAACTAAGGCATCATTCAACTTATCTTACACTGAAGAGTCCTCCTACTGGAGATTAGTGCAATAGCTTTCTTTTTTCCAGCTATTCTGATGTCGCAGAAGGCATCATTGTGCTAAATTTGAAATGTAGTCTTTATGAAGATTAATTGGAAAGTAAAATTTTAAATGTAACAATATGTTAAAAGTTTGTTTTAATCTCTGTCTAGAAAATAATTAGACAACAGAAGCCTGGGTGGCTCAGTTGGATGAGCGTCTGCCTTTGGCTCAGGTCATGATTCCAGGGTCCTGGGATCAAGTCCTGTGTGGGGCTCCCTGCTCAGTGGGGAGTCTGCTTCTCCCTCTGCCCCTCCTTGTGTGCACTCTCTCTCTCTCTCTCTCTCAAATAAATAAACAAGCAAATAAATAAATAAAATCTTTACCAAAAAAAAATAACTGGACAGTATTCTTGTCTATCTTTAAAAATATCCATTACTTTACCATGGAACTCAACGTAAACATGCTGAATTCTTATAGAAGATAAAGCTTCTCATTTTTTTGTGTGCTGATCCTGATACTTTCATGAATATGTTTCTATAAATGTCTCTGGTTTATGATTTTTTGATGTCTTCCCCATCACAGAATTTCAGATCTGTAGGTTATTATCCTTTCCACCCTCACCTGCCAACACATGCACAAACTAAAGCATACAGAAAAATAAATACATGCTGAAAACAAGTTTCAGAAATGCAATTTTGAAGCAGTTTGTCTTTCATAATCCCTGCTGGGATCCACCAGATGAGCTAAAACAAACACGTATGTTTAACCCCTGTCATGACTTGGCAACAGGTGATGTTTTATAACTCACATGTTTTATCAGCCTCTTCAGTGCTCCAATAAAACTGACCATATGAGTCATTCAGTTAAAATTTTCTTTTTACTTGTTTTTTTTCTGCACAGAGTGATGATAGTAGCAGGAGTTTGTTAAACTATAGTAGGTAGTGGTTCTGACATCCCCCGCCACCCCCAAATTGGACATCTCAAATCTTTCAGGAAAAGTGGATACTCCTCAGAAGATTCTCAGAATCTACTTATGCTTTGTTCTATTTATTAGTCCCCACAGTGAGAAGTGTTCACAGAGATAGGTGGTTATAAAACTGTTGGTTCAAAGCTATTCAGAACTGGACTAGCAATTTCATAATAATTATAGGATTTTAAACTAGAATTATTCAGAAATATCACTAAGTTCAGCCACCTTACCTATAAATGCTCTGAAGAATTTCATCACTTGTTTAAAGAGAAGAATCTTCCTTAGTGACCCAATTAAATGATGAAACAGATACTGAGGATTCAGTGTGGAAGGGAAAAAAACCTTATGTGTGAGACTGATCTGTGGGGACATTTCCCCTCCTGTGAGAATGTGTATGTGGTAAAGAGTCAGGTGAGTTATAGTGGAGATGGAGGCAAAAGGAAAACTAAGTAAAGACAAACCGGTAATAACAATGAGATAGAAACTGCAAGTGGTTTCACAGTGTTAAGTAAATAGGAAATGTACCTATCTTCACTTGTGGGAGGGACTGTTGAATTTCTGAAAGAAGCAAGTGAGAGGTGAAATGAATCTGGGTAAGGAGTGCAGACCCAGAGTGAACTCTTCGGGACTTGAAAATAATGACTGGGCAAGGTGATATTGGTTTTCCTATTGTCGTGCTTCTCTAAGGGAGTGGTGTCCAACTGTATTTTGTTTTCTAAGCTTGCTTTATAAGGCTTCACATCATCATTTTTAAAGTTTTTCTTCGGACAAGAGAAGCACAGCGTTGTCATGCTTTCCTGGGAGACTCTTCATTCAGACCCTATACCTGTAGGGTTCTCTACTTAGGAATCTGATGCTGTGGTATGATTACTCACAAGATTTTTTCTAGACCTTTTTAATAAAACTCTAGTTGTAAGCTTTATTTCACCCTTTAATTCTCTGTGTAATGATTACAAGGAACCTTTGATTCTCCTCTGTAGTGAGCATTGCCAAGTGTTCTGAAACAAGGATCAAATTTGGAACATTATTTAAATGTGTTCTCTTTTGAGTTAATGCACAGGTATTAGGAATGAGGTAGAAGCAGAGATGCTCCTCAGTGAGGAGGAATAACATTTATGTTAACAAGATGAATACATTCTTCACATTTCTGCCCCACAAACAAATGATAAAAATGCAGTGGGATTTTCAAACATTAAATAAAACCTTTGTGTTCAGACCATTGCTTCAGAGCTAAAGGAAATTGTTACTGTGGAAATACAAGGTGATATTAGAAGAATGCAACTGTTCAGGCAGAGGGCCGAAGAATAACCATTATGGCTGTTTTCCCTTAAATTTCTTCAAACTTAATGCTTTATGGAGAGTGTCATATTCCATTTCATCCCATAGTTTGTGCCTTGGTATAGTGTTCATCTGTCCTCCGCACACAGAGGAGTGGATGGACAGTTGGTGTGCCTCTAGTTTCCATCAGCACAGACCTCGGAGAGTCACGGTGAAGCCCTCGTTTTCAGCAGCCTTGGGCATTCCAGTTATCGTCACATCCTGCGACTTCTGCCTCCTGAATAGGCCTCCTGTTCCTCTCCGTTCATGCCCACCACAAGTGTCCAGCCTACAGCGATCTGTCCCCTGAAACACTGTGTCTCCACCACCTGGCCCTTAGGGTGATGGCCATCAAAACGTGGTGACACGTGTGAGCCCACTTGCCACACACACCAGGTGCTCACTGCTGTTCTGTTCACTTGATAAGGGAGGTGTGTTTGTGTGTTAGTTTCCTAGGATTGCGGTAAGAAATGATGGTACAGTTCATACTTTAACATGTCACAGCTGTGTCTTCCCACTGTAGCGGAGGTCAGAAGTCGGCAAAGCCCATGTCAGCACAGCCACACTTCCTCGTTGCTCTTGCAGCCCCTCGTGGAGGCAGTTGTTCCAGCTCGTGGCAGCACTGGGCCAGTCTCTGTCTTCACATGGCTTTCTCGGTGGGTTTTCTCTCCTCCTCTTCTCTGCAAGAAAACTGAACATTGATCTTAGAGAACACCCTGAAGTAGGATACTCTGATCTTGACATCCTTAGCTTAATTACATCTGTAAAAAGCATTTTTTCTAACAAGGTCACAATGAAAGGTTCTAGGGGATGGTAATATTTGCATAGGTCCAACAGCTAATTAAGTGGTGATAACTTATCTTTGTATTCAAGTTTGACAGTCTAACTTTTGATGGTTGAAATACCTCTTATGCTTGGGTTTAAACCCCACACAGACTTAAGTCTTACATTTAAATTCTTTAGTACCACAGAGAATTCACAACTAAGTGTTCAGTATAGTCAGAGAAACAAATAACAACAAAAAACATACATCACTGTTGCTCTCATAGAAAGAAAAACAGGTGGTGAGAGGGCTTTATAAATTTGGGGCACCATCCAAAATGGCAGAAGTATGGGTGTAGATAGTTGGATGAGTAGATGCATAGAGGTGAGTGGGCTGATGAATAAATGAAATTCATATTTTTTCATTTGTTCTCTTTGTGTCTCCACTAAAACACTTCCAAGTGCTTTCATAGGTATTTTCAAAAATTAATCTTGGGAAGGCACAAACCCATTAAAGTAATAGTTACTCACTAGAGATTAATCCTGGTCATCGGAAATCACGTATAGATTTTCTTGCTCAAAGAATAGTGCTGGGTTTAGATGGATACCGCTTTCTCATTTTGCCCTCTTTTTCTCTCCCCAAGTATCTTCTTAAGGACTTTTTCCTTCATGTATACATTTCCATTAGTTACAATAATTACCTGTTTATCTACTTCACTCTAACCTATTCCTTACTAAAGAATTACATGGAAAATTGGATTTCACCAAATCTCTTTGTTTCTAAATATTATAGGTTGGGATTTTCTTAGTCTTTAAAATACAGTACATAATACTAACTTGAAATAGACAATGTGAAATCACATTCTTTAAGACAGTATAGGAAGACACATAGATTAGTGAAATACGGGTAAACAGTTCTTCCTGTGGAGACTGTCTCTGTGCCATACTGGTCATTCAGATGTTTAACATTCTAATTCACTTTTTCTTGGGCAGAAGTGATGTATAGACTGAGAATTGTGAAAGCAACAAAATACGTAAATTGTATTCAAGGATGTAAAAAGCTAAAATTTCAGCATACTTTTATTTTCCCCCTAATTTTATGTATTTCCCAGTTATAAACATTGAGGCGGTACTTTATGGAGTTAGGGCTGTAGCTTAGCTTGGGGACTGTGCTTGCCCATTACAGAGAGCTAATATATTTTCCCAAAAAGTACAGATTCTACTTTTTTGATGTACATGATCAGCAGTTTTTAAAAGCTTTGATACAATTTATTTATTTATTTTTATTTTTTTAGTGGTAATGTATAGGAAAACTCAATTTAGTTTTGGTTCCTAGGGTGACTTTGCAGTGCTTTTAGGAGAGAGGGTAGGAAAGTAGGAAGTGTCACATCAGAGCCCATCGGTACTTTCAGTATTGAAGCACAGGACTTAGAGTATTTGTGAGTAGGTATGGATGGACATCTAGGTATTTTTTTTAGTTTAACTGGAACAAGCTACTTTCTCTTTCCAGTAGTTTCCTCACCAAAGATTACTACATATATATTTTATTACTTACCAGAGTTTTGATAGTCTACTTGCAGCCTCGTTTTTAAGTCCTATAATCTCTGAGATGGTAAATTTTAAAAATTAAACATTTAATAAAATTAAGATTATGGTGTATTTTTGGATCATGGGGTATTAATACCTTTCATTAATGATGATTGGTAATTACTGAATGGGAGAAGATATTTGGAAAATGACATATCCAATAAGGATTAGTATCCAAAATATATATAGAACTTACACAATTCAGCACCCAAAGAACAAATAATCCAATTAAAAAATGTTCAGACTATATGAATAGACATTTTTCTAAAGAAGACATCCAGATGGCCAACAGACACATGAAAGGATGCTCAACATCACTCATCATCAGGGAAATGCAAATCAGAAGCACAATGAGGTTTCACCTCCCACCAGTCAGGATGGCTGAAATAAAAAAAATGCAAGAAACACCAGGTGTTGGCAAGGATGTGGAGAAAGGGGAACCCTCCTACACTGTTGGTGGGAATGCAAACTGGTGCAGCCACTCTGAAAAACAGTAAGGAGTTTCCTTAAAAAGTTAAAAATAGAACTACACTATGATCTAGTAATCACACTACTAGGTATCTACCTCCAAAATACAAAAACACTAGTTCAAAGGGATATATGCACTCCTGTGTTGATAGCAGCATTATTTGCAATACCCAAATAATGGAAGAAGCCCAAGTGTCCATCCACTGAGGAATGGATAAAGAAGGTGTTGTGAATGTATGTATGTATGCGTGTGTGTGTGTGTGTGTATACACACACACAATGAAATTTACTCAGCTATAAGGAAGAATAAAAGCTTACCATTTGCAATAACTAGAAAGTATTATATAATGCTAAATAAAATAAGTTAGAGAAAGACAAATACCATATGATTCCAGTCATATCTAGAATTTAAGAAACAAATGAGCGAAGGAAAAAAAAAAGAAACCAAGAAACAGACCCTTAACTCCATAGAACACACTATTGGTCCCCAGAGGGGAGGTGGGTGGGAGATGGATTAAACAGGTGATGGGGATGAAGGAGGGCACTTGTTCTGATGAGCCACAGGGTAATGCGTGGAATTGTTGGACCACTATTGTACACCAGAAACTAATATTACATCCTATATTAACTAACTGAAATTAAAAATTTTAAAAATGATGATTAGGTAATGGATTCTTATTTTGAAGCTGTGCTGTCAAAGTAATTCACAGGGACTGGTTTTAGTAACAAGGACTGATGCACTTATAGGGTAGCTAAGCTGCAGGAGTGTTAGGTGGAACCTAGTATAGAGAGCCTGGGCGCCTCAGGTCTATTTATCCAGTAGATTTTAAAGGCTTGTCAAATGTCCGTGTTCCACTTTATAATTTTGCATTTCATAGAGAAAAGCACTGTGGGAAAGCGTATGGACTGTCATTGATTTAAGAAGGAGATGTTTCCTTTGAAGAAGTCTTCTGGTTTGGAACGTGGGATGACTATGTATGTTAATACATGAAGTGTAGTCAGAAAGGGCAGTTCTTTGGTGCTTGAGGTAGGGGTGTGAATGAATATCAGGAGACAGCTTAGAGATGTCAGAAACTTGGTGCGGAGAGCAGCATAAAACAGGGAGATAGGAGTGTTGAAGTCAATCACAAGTATACATATGAGAAGGTATTTTGGGATAATCTGGCATTGTTTTACTGCTGAGGTAAAAAAACCTAGTGATTTATTCATTTCCTGCTTGCCTTGAGTTGTGCCTGCCTTCAGGCTGCACGTCCTAGGGAGGGACTTCTGGCCACTGGTTGTTAAAGCCCGGATTCTCCACTCATGAGTCAGCATGGCTCTGACCCGTTGAGAATGGACCCAGGGACCAGAGAAACAGTCAATGCCATAGATGAAAGTCATTGTCCAGATTTTGAAATTCAGTATTTGTGGAGTTAGTAAATATAGTTTAGTTTTACTTGTTTGAACCTTGTTGACACTTTTCTTTCTCTCTTTTACCACTTTCTTTTTCTTTTATTTAATATACCTGTATGTTATCTTTAAAGCTTTAACATTTCAGACGCATTTCCTACTTATGTGTGATTGTACTCCTTAGTATGGTATCTTGTTTGTTCTAACATTGAACAAAATTCTATTTAAATAAGAATGGATGGATGATGGGCACCTGGGTGGATCGGCTCAGGTCGTGATCCTGGAGTCCTGGGATCAAGTCCCTCATTGGGCTCCCTGCTCAACGGGGAGCCTGCTTCTCCCTTTGACCCTCCCCCTTCTCATGCTCTCTCTCTCTCATTCTCAAATAAATAAAATCTTTCAAAAAAAGAAAGAATGGATGGATGGAATAGGTGAGGAGAACTATGCAGTACAGTCTTGCAGCTGTAAAATAAATAAGAGGAGGATAAATAGGGACAACTAGACTTACTGTAATGACCAGTTTGTAATATTTACAAATATTGAATCACAGTGTGTCCACCTGAAACTAATGCAGTGCCATAGGTCCATTATTCTTCAGTTAAAAAAAGTTAACATTGATTCTGAACCTTAAAAAAAAAAAATGATCAAGTAGTCTGCAAGTCTCAGAACCTACAAGGACAGGGTGGCTGTGCAGGACCTATCCCCAGTCCCTGTTCTCACTCTCTTCATAGCTGTGCATCCCAGGTTCCTGTAGTTAGTCAGAGACCACATGTCATCTGATATTCAGCAGAGTGGATGGGCCATAAAGTGTCCTTTGTGGCATGGTCAATCAAGTGATGTCTGTATCAAAGTGGCCTAAGCTCTACTATATTTTGCAAAATCTAAAATTAACATAACTCCTAAGTCACTGATCTTTTCCCTCTTGTAAACAACAGGCGTAGACTCTGTCTGGGCTGGTGTGGCCAGTGGGCGTGGGGCGGACCTAGGGCCCCTTTGTGCCGCCTGGAGTCCTTGTCCTGAGAGAAGCCTTGCACTGTCAGCTGCTGTTGCTGACCTTCTGGACTCACCTAAGGGCCCAGATGCCGGTGGAGCTCATGAGCTTCCAGCTAGTGTGGAGAAGCTAGAGCATGTACACCCTCCCACTTGTGCGCTTACTGTTCTTAGAGGTGGCTGTGTTTTGTTGGGGCTCCTGTTGGGGCTGCATGTTTCGTTAATGGCAGTGGTCTTTTGAACGGAAGGCCTCCGTGTTAGTGTTAGGTCATCTCCACGACACTCCTGCCAACTGGGTCCCAGTACCCAATGTCCGTGTTACAGTTCCTGTTAAAACCCATACTCACGGGCGCCTGGGTGGCTCAGTGGGTTAAAGCCGCTGCCTTCGGCTCAGGTCATGATCCCAGGGTCCTGGGATCGAGGCCCGCATCGGGCTCTCTGCTCAGCAGGGAGCCTGCTTCCTCCTCTCTCCTCTCTCCTGCCTTTCTGCCTACTTGTAATCTCTCTCTCTGTGTCAAATGAATAAATAAAATCTTAAAAAAAAAAATTAAAAAAAAAAAAAAAAAAAAAAAACCCATACTCACTTGTGTCTCAAAACCAGCTTGGTCCCTGATCCAGAAGCACCAGAACTCCTTGATGGAAGTCAGGGTTTCGCTAGTGGCCTGCCCCCTCATCTGCTGTCTCCCGTGTAAGTTGCTGCTGGAAATGACACATCCTGGCGGTGTCCTGATCCCACGAGAAAGTCCTCAGAACTGATCAGGACTCTGTAGACAGCATTAGGAATGGATCTGGTGACTTCTCTCTTCCCATATTCTGGTAGAGATGGCAAGGAAGTCACCCTCAACTTACAAGTACTGTATGTCCTTAGATCCCCCAAATGGAAATAACAACCAAGGAGTTCACGTAACTTGATTCTCATAGAAGTGCATGAAATGGGGGAAGAATAAGTGCTGGCATGAGTGCTCAAGGTAGAAAAGTAAACCACATTCAGAACGTGCATGCCTTGGAAGAAAACACATTTATAGGAAACAAATAATTTGTGTGTGGGCTACAGTAAATTGTGCGCTTTGACTAATCATATTGCATGACATGTCTAGATTATTTAGCTATGAAATAGCAAAAATTAAAATAATGTGTAGGCTTTAAGATCAATATACTATTCGGCCTATAACCCAGCTTACTTTATAATGATTGAATTTCATTGTCAATATCCAGGTACCATTTTGAATTAATTTTACCTGAGGATGTATTTCCAGTGAGCCAAATCTAGAGCCAGTAGTGTTGGATGCTGATAATTCTATTTTTTTAAAGATTTTATTTATTTATTTGACAGAGAGAGAGAGAGATCACAAGTAAGCTGAGAGGCAGGCAGAGAGAGAGGAGGAAGCAGGCTCCCCGCCGAGCAGGGAGCCTGATGTGGGCCTCGATCCCAGGACCCTGAGATCATGACCTGAACCGAAGGCAGAGGCTTTAACCCACTGAGCCACCCAGGCGCCCTGATGCTGCTAATTCTTGTTAGGTGGTTATAGAATGGAATTTGTTATTTTGCTTTGTAAATTATGTTCACTTGATCTGATGGAAGTGGAGAAAGCCTCAGTAGAGTTAATACTACAGAGTGTATATTGTAAATTGAGAACTAAATACATTTAGGACTACCAAGTTACTTTGAATTGAGGGACAATTCTAGATTATACTTTTATCTACAAGTTTAAGAACAGGTAAATATCCATTGGAAAAATCATTACAACAGTCCAAAGTAGTTCTCAGACACAGAATTAAATCAATAATAGAATACTAAGGCCAATGGTGAGTCCAATATTTAAAATAATATTATTTAAAAAGGTGAAATTTCCTTATCCTAGCCAAATACTTTTAAACTTACAGTCTATATATCCCTGATACCTTTGTCATCAGATACCTTTATAGTAAAGGACAATAATGGATTACTAAATTGGGGGGTAAGTCCCGGATAGCTAATTTCAGTCTACTGGGATAATACCAGTTTGTTCTGAAAAGTTAGGATTTCATAGAATATGCGGTGTCAGGAATGTATGGATATAGAAAGATTAATCCAGGAGTAGCATTTTGTAGAGGAAATATTTTTATCCTAGAAAGATGTACATACACTCAAACACCAAACAAATACCTCAGTAGCTATGAGGGCAAGCCACTGTCCAAGGTGGTAGAAGAGATTAAATGAAAACAAAAAAATCCTGGAGTTTATGAACTTCCAGATAATTTGGTTTGGAGACTAAAGACACAAATATATGAAAACCTAGATATCAGTAAGAGATCCCACGGGTACTGTGCGGAATAACTATCCTGACCTCACAAGAGGATGGTTCAGATTCTCCCATACAAGGAGAAGCACCGTTGTGTTACACGGAGGGAAGACAGTTTTTGGCAGCAGTGTGAGCAGAGAGAATGGACAGTTAGCGTAACGGGATATCCAGCGTCTGTCTACACTGCTGCTCTGGCAGCTGTCACTTAGCTGGAGTCAGGTGGTTTTTAGTTCTTTAGGCTACTTTCAGACTTTGAGGAAATATAGCTTTACAATGGCATTCATGATTCTGATTGCAGGACCTTCCTTTTCTTTAATAAAGCATTGTTCTATTCATATTCATATTTAAGCAACTTAAGTATTTATGTAAATGAAATAATTATATTTAAATTGTCATCTAAAAAGTAGTCTGTTTTCATGAGTGTTATTAACAGATGTCCTTGCCTGTCCTCCCCACTGCAAAATGATATCTGTGAGAGAGAGAGAAAGACCTGGAAATTCAGAGACACCAGGTTTAGTTTGCATCTGGAGATGTGTTTGCAGCTGGGAATTTTAAATGTCAGATAAGAATACCAGAGCGAATCAAAAGAAACGAAATCTTGCCGTTTGCAACAACATGGATGGAACTGGAGGGTATTATGCTGAGCGAAATAAGTCAATCAGAGAAAGACAATTATCGTATGATCTCTCTGATATGAGGAACTTGAGGGAAAGGGTGGGGGGTCATGGGGGGTAGGGAGGGAAAGTAATGAAACAAGATGGGATGGGGAAGGAGACAAACCATAAGAGACTCCTAATCTCACAAAACAGAGGGTTACTGGGGGGTGGGAGGGTAGGGATAGGGTGGATGGGTTATGGACATTGGGGAGGGTTTGTGCTTTGGTGAGTGCTGTGAAAGATGTAAGCCTGATGATCCACAGACCTGTACCCCTTGGGCAAAGAATAAAAATAAAATTAAAAAAAAAAAGAATACCAGAGCGAATGAAGTCAGCACACACAAGAGAAAAGATTTAAAAAGAAGTATGAGGTTGGTGTGTCAAATGACAGCAAAACTTCTTCCCTTCTTGTTAGGATTGGGGGAACTTCCCACATTAGTCTCTCTGGGAGCAGAATCTGAATGGGAGGATGAGACAATGGGAGGCAATGCACCAGGGAAAGCAGAGTGTCCGAGGTGTCGAGTTGCTGAGCCTGCTGTAGGTTGCAGTGTTGTCCACGGAGTCTTGACCACTTGGAAACTTTGTGATTTCTAGGTTCCCAGCCTACTGGCCAGTCCTGGCTCACCTCACATTTCTACTTGACTTGAAAGATAACTTATTATGAGGTTTTGCATTCTTCCTAATTGGGTAAAAACAAAATACAAGTTTCCAAATACTGGGTCCATCCAAAGAAAGGGCTTGCTCTAAAAGCTAGTTATTCTTAGAGATTGTCTGTTTCACTGTGGCTTTAGAGTGTAACCTTGTACGCCAGCCTGAATGCACAGCTCTGGGCTTGCCGTCTCACCTCCTGGAGTAGAGCTAGACTGTCCACCCTCTCTCAGGTGGACAGAAAATCCATGTCCCAGTATTTCTGTCCCATGGACGTTTGCCAGTGACAGAGATTGAAATGAAAGATTTCTCCTCAAATCTTGGGTGTGTATATTTAGTTTTATTGTTTTGAATGACAAAGGCCAGGGTGGTAAAATAGCCATCAAACCAATGCGGTGCTTTCTCTTAAATATAGGCGGCATTTTGGAACAAATAGTAGTATGTCCACAAATGAGATCAGGTATTCTCTTTTCTTATTTTTCTCCAACATGGTCAATTATTGCCCATAATGTAATTCTTTCTAGCAGTTGTACCTGCTTGTGGGGTTAACAAAGAACTTGACTTCAAGCAGCAAAGCACATGTAAGCTCTTCAGCATGGTGTCTCCCCGAAAGAATAACATTGTAGTGCAGGCCTTATCACTGTCCTTCAGAGTCAGTGGCTGCGGTGATTTACAGTGAATATTAATGACACGAACTTCAAGTCAAAACTTAAGGTGACTTCTGTGCACTAGCAAATTTACCGAGTCCTTCAGTGTCATTATTTTATTATGTCTAAATTTCCACAGCCCATCCTTCCTCTGAGATAAAAAGGCTTTTATATAATAGCTATTAATTACTGTTTTTCTTTGAGCATCCCTCATTTGAAGACCGTTTATCTCTTGGTATCAAGCCTGCCTCATTTGTTCATAAGTATAAATAAAAGATAAAGGCCTTCACTCAGTCCCTTCTTTATTTTCATGATGTTTTCACTCTATTATTTTGTCCCTCTTTTTTCAGGTCTCTTGTTTGATTTGTCTGTGGGGAGGCCGTGTTTACAACCCATTTTATTTAGCTGTTTTCTTGTGCAGTATGTTTTCTATGAAGAGTGCTTTATGAGTGTGTGGCATTAGTCACCTTGGCCTAATAAATGTTTTATTGAACAGAGTTCTAGCATTCATAATCCTTCTTAGAAAATAGCACTTTAGAGATTAGGCCTTAAAGGAGAGTTTCACCTCTATAATCTTTTGTTTTGTATTTTGTTTTGCTTTTCTGCTTCTTCAATTATAAATTCAGGTAAATAATTTCTTTTCTTTGAGAAATGGTAGAAGTATTTTTTCAATCGATTCCAAGAGATTTAACTATGAGATATATATATGAATATGAGGGAGAGAGACGGAGAGAGAGAGAGAAAGGTATCTGAAAACCATACCGAGGGTGCATATTTTCTGGACGACAGTTGTCATTGAGCTCCACTATCTTGCTGAGCGCTGTGGGTGTGGACTGGCCAGATGTATGTATTCCTGCTCAAATCTATGCTGTCTCCACCAAGTCAAATAACCTCTCTTCCTAGGTTTTCTCATTCATAAATGGGGCTGTCCCTCCTGTAGTCTTCTTGTGAGTAAAACTTGATAGAATCCATGAAATGACTTAGCCCAGTGGTTGAAATGGTGAACTCATCATGTTAGTGATGAATAATGAATATTACTGTTTTTCGTGAATAGTTGCAGGGAATGGGTGCTGACGCCGTTAGGTCCACAGGGCTCTCTGCTTCCTGGTTGTGCTAGATGCGAAGGATGTATCAGGACTACTACATGTTATGGCCAAGAATCGTAACCCACGTGTGGGTTATCAGGTTTCCTGCAGGAACTGAAGGGGAATGATTTCCTCACCCACACTGGCCAGGCGTCCTGGTCCGTGGGTGGGTGAATATCATGTCGGGGGTGGGATGCGGCAGGAGCCCGTGCACACGTGGTTAGCAGCAGCCGCAGGGCCCGTGGGCAGCATGTTTGTGGACTTTGTCCCACACGGGCTCTTTCTCTTCCTATTTTGTCCCCATTCCAGGCCATTCCAGTGAAAAAGGGGAAATAAGTGTACATCAGCTGAGTCATTATGGATATTCTTACAAGTTCTTCCTGGAGAGGGAACAAAAATGGAGGGGAAAAAATCAAAATACAAACTCACTTTATGTCTCATGTTTTAAATGCGAAATTCTTCATTCTCAGGTAATGTTTTAGCAAACCCAGGAGTTTCGGTGTCATCACCTATGAGGGAATTTACACAATTAAATGTGGCCTGCAGGTACTTTACACTGTTCATCCTCATCTGTGACTGAGATTCCCAATTTCTTTTTACAAACCCTGAAAGTGAGTGTCAGTGATGGTCTTCCATCACATGCATAGAACCACAGTTGAAAATCAGCAGAATTGCAGATCTTGGCTTTGGGGAATTTTCTGTTAATACTTGGATAACTTTTTCTTTCCTACTGGTACTTACCATGACATGGTTTTTAGCTAGATAACAGTTTGTACCAGGGTGCAGTCTCTAAATTCATGTTTTATTCCCCTTCTGTTTCCCAACAGAAGGAATACTTCATGGTGGCATATTAGGCCCCCCAAGAGACAGACCTATGGATAAAATGATATAACTTAATTAATAACTCTAATTACTCCTAATGGCAACCCTGCATTTCCAGCTAAGATTTCCATCGTTTTATTCCAACCACAGAAAGATAGAATTGCATAGTGACCAAGATAGAACTGAATATAGTGCCAGTATTGATCAGGCTAGTGAAATACACAGGGCCTCAGTTTTATTACTATTGAAAATAAATTTCTTATTCCACTAATCATGTCACCACAGGGCTTCAGGAATTATGTATGTGGTATCTGATTTTATAGCTTGTCATCTATCAAACACCCAAAATGGAGCGTGTTATTAATTGTGGTAAAACTTCTCTCATCTTTCCTTGGAGATGGGAAAGCCAGTGGCCCAGAGACTTGGGGTGTGTGCCTGGAGATACCCATCTTCTGTCAGCATAGTTTTCTGTCTGTGTTTCAGTTTGAATAGTTTTGTTTCTCTGTATTCAAGGTCACTGATCTTGTCTTCTGGATTACATGAAGCCCATTCACTGATTCAGTATTCACTGATACTGAGATTTTTTTCCTCTCTGGAATTGCCATTTTAAAATATATTTCTTCAATTTCTACAGTTCTTACATTAGTTATAATTTTATTCTCCTTTCTCTTATTTACTCTGCATATGGGTTTTGGTTAGTTTTCTCTCTCCAAAGTCTGACTGCGTTTTTTCTCAATCCTGAGAGATAGATGAGTTCTTTCTGTGGTGCCCCTTTCTGCTACAGATGATAAATCACATCCAGGAAGGCAGTCAGAGAAATTAAAAGGTTTATATCGCCCATGTCACTTACTAGAGCTGTATGTTGCATGTGTTACCTTGTCTGAACTTTTCGCGTATTTTTCCCAATTTCTTAATTGTTTTTCATATAGACTCAATACTAAATGCTATGTTTTTTGCCAAGACAGAAATCTTATAAGTATTCTTGTTGATTATAAGGTTTTTGTTATGAATTGAAAATTTCTGTGTATTTCAGGTGGTCTCCTCTTATAAGTATCGTCAGAAAACAAACACTAACTGTGGCAGCTACCTGTAAAAGTCTTCTGCGTAACAGGAGCCCCTAAGTTTAGTTGTTAAAAATATACACATATTTTTAACGTCATGAATATTTGATACCTTTATAAAATTTAAGGCTGAAGTTAAAATATAAAGTTGTTAGCTATAATTCTGATGTTTTTCCAGTGAAGTTTCCATGAGCCAGTGTTCGCCCCCACGCCCCCAGCCCCAGAAGCGGTTTTGAGAGTGTATATTCCCATGCAGTCGTAATTCCATGTGCACGTCAATGGTAAGACCTTGGAAAACTACAGTATAAGGTTACGCCCAGGATATGCATATCATAGCCTCTAATACTTGTGTACAGGTTTCCCTAGCTTTGTGTGTGCTTGCATGTGTGTTTAACTCTGTACCATTCTGTCGCATGGGTCATCTCACGTGTCCATCCTAGTTTATTTGAGATACTAAACATTCCCATTGCTGCAAGCATTTGTTGTATTCCCTTGAAAACACCGTCTCATTCCCTCCTCTGTCTCTCCCATTGCTGACTCCTAGCAACCAGTATCCTGCTCTTCATAGAGTTTGTCTTTACTGATCTTTTATAAATGGAACCACAGAGGACATAACCTTTGAGATTGGCTTTTCTCACATTGTATAATTTGAATTTAAAGTAGAGATAATTCCATGACTCCCTATTTAGAAGAATAGGGTGTTGGAACTCACAGTTTAATAGTGGAAGAAAACCTGTTTTCTTAGATATTTCAACTAACTGGGAAAAATGTGCTTGCCTTCAATCTTATTTCCCTTAGTATCCATTCTTAGGAAAGAGAATATTGGTGCCAACCATTTACTGTTATACCAGACGTTTGAGACATAGTCTCAATGTAGGTGAAGCCAGATTAGATTCCTCCCATCTGTCCACTAGAGGAGCTTTATCTCCTTTCTTCCAGAAAGAAAATATTCCAATAATCCACAATTAATAAAACACCTCATGTTTAGAAATAACAAACTAAGTAAGCCAAGATAGTTTATGAGTCAGTAGCTCTGTGATGGATCTAGCTATGAGAGGAAACCATCTAGCCACCAAATGTGGTTGTAGAGACCTACTGACAGTTTGGTTTCCTGTACCTTAATAGAGGCCTATTGAAGCATAATTCCTGGGGCAGGCCCTGTGAGACTGTATTGTGGTGAGGCTTCTCAGATGGTATAGACAGTTTTGGAAAACATGACTCAGAATCCAAACAAATTATAAGTTCAGAAGCACTGCATTTGTAGGTTATTAAAAATCCAGGAAAGCAGGATCACAGTTATAAATAGAAAGCTGAAACGTATGGTAAAACTACTGTGGTGTTATTCCAAGTGCCGATTTTTAAAAACCATTTTAAATGTGTCTGATAGAATGTTATTTATTGGGCTCCCTGAAATGAATAAATGAACACTTTTTTTTTTAGATCTTGTTCTTGATCTAGAAATGACCTTTCTGGGCACCTGGGTGGCTCAGTGGGTTAAAGCCTCTGCTTTCAGCTCAGGTCATGATCTCAGGGTCCTGGGATCGAGGCCCGCATCGGGCTCCCTGCTCGGCAGGGAGCCTGCTTCCCCCTCTCTCTCTGCCTGCCTCTCTGCCTCCTTGTGATCTCTCTCCTACTGTGAAATAAATAAATAAAATCTTTAAAAAAAAAAAATAGAAATGACCTTTCTATTTTCAAGGATCAAATTGCTCATGATGAAAGTAAATGAATCTTCATTTGTTATGGAAATAAATGAGTCTTATGAGGTGGGAATGGTTTTTCTTTACGGTGTTAGGTGTTATTGATGGTAGGGCCACTGGAAAAAGCTTGGGAAGCAAATGATGATGTCGCTGAAATAACTGGCTTCCCTCCTTCAAGAAGTTGCCAAGAAGCAATGAAATCTGCTGACATGGCTGCACAGTGGTTTGTGAATACAGCAGAAGGTTGTGTGTCTGGAACACAATGTGAAATAGTTTGTTAGAATTTATATATACATCTACATTCTACTCCATGCCATTAACACATACAGAAGACCATTCAGAATAGAAATCATGGAGACAGAACAGCTGAGCAAGACAACTGTGTGTATAACCATGGGGCAAAACATTTTCATTTCCAGTGTAATTTCTATTACACACAAGTGCTCATAGAGTTACTGTCTTTATTTTATTTATTTTTGAAGATTTTATTTATTTGATAGGAGAGAGAGTGAGCACAAGCAGGGGGAGTGGCAGAGGGAGAAGCAGATTCTCGCGGGGAGCCTAACACAGGATAGATCCCAGGACCCTGGGATCATGATGTGAGTAGAAGGCAGATGCTTTACCCACTTAGCCACCCAGGTGCCTGAGTTACTGTCTTTAGAAAAAGAAAGTCTTTCAGATATACTAATTTGTGAAGGCTCCAAGTATTTACTCTTGTACTTAAAGTTTGTACATGTACCCTTCTACCTAAATGTTATGCACATTATAAAATACTTAAGTGAAAGAGAGTTCATATAGGTAGAAGCTAAAATATTTTTTTCCTGAAAATCGAGCAATAACACCTCAGAACATGTCCGAACCATTGGGGATAATTGGAAAGGACAAAACAAGGTAGGGCACTTTTTGAAGAAAATATTGTCGGGCGCCTGGGTGGCTCAGTGGGTTAAAGCCTCTGCTTTTGGCTCAGGTCATGATCTCAGCGTCCTGGGATCGAGGCCCACATCAGGCTCCCTGCTCAGCGGGGAGCCTGCTTCCTCCTCTCTCTCTCTGCCTGTCTCTCTGCCTACTTATAATCTCTCTCTCACTCTGTGTCAAATAAATAAAAAAAAATCTTTAAAAAAAAATATTGTCACTCTGGGCAGAATGGGACATACTGATTGTCACTGATGAGTGGCACTGATGAATTTAGGGCTGACCTAGCCACAGAATGATGCCACAGTGCTTACCTTTATGATGTAGTATTATTTCCATCCCTTTCTTGTTATAAAAAGTCATATATTATTAATTTACTTTCTATCTTAATTTAACACATAGTATGAATGAGTTCTGCCTGTTACACATAAGCTATTTTCTCACTATCTGTTTTTACCATATTCTCTGATTTTCCAGTTGAATTCACAAGATACTGGATTGCTTACTATCTGTGCTTAACCTCTCATATGAGTTTCATCAATCTCATTTATTCCTCTTATTTATAATAGCAAAACTCAACATCGCCAACTAATAGAGCAAGTACATGATATCCACCCCTAAAATATTCTATTAAGTAACTCTAATGTGTCATTGTCGATAAATATAAAACTATCAATTACTAATATAAAATAGCATCTTCATAGGACTCACAACATCAGTATAAGTCCAAACACTGAAGCCCCTCCAAAGTCCCAAGAGTGAGGAATATGATTATCTTTTGAAACTGTGTACTACTGGGTATCTACTCAATAGTGATATTTGTGGGTCATGGCGTAGATGTATGTTTAGCTTTGAACACCACGGTACACTATATAGAGTTCTGCAATGTTGTTGTATCATTCTGCACTTATACCAACAAGTTTTAAGATTTCTAATTGCTTTACATCTTGAACATCCTGACAACATTTAGTGTTGCCAGTCTTTTTTATTTATGCTACTCCAGCAGGTTTAAAATGGTATCTCATTGTGGTTTTAATTAGAATTTCCTGGTGATTGGGGCGCCTGGGTGGCTCAGTTGGTTAAGCATCTGCCTTTGACTCAGGTCATGATTCCAGGTCCTGGGAATTGAGTCCCATGTTGGCCTCTGCTCACCAGGGAGTCTGCTTTTCTTTTCCCTCTACCTCCCCCTGCCCCACTCGTGCTCTCTCTCTCTCTCAAATAAATAAAATATTTAAAAAAGAATTTCCTGGGGATTAATCATGTTGAATATCTTTTCTCATGTTTATTGGACACTTATCATCTTATTTTATAATAGTCTATTCAGTTCCATGCCTAATTTTTAAATTTATTCGTTTGTCTTTCTCCTTAACATTCTCATAAGCACCCTCTCAGGGGCTAGTTGGCCATCTGTGGATCTTATTTGTTGAATTTCCTGTCCAAATCTTCTATACCTTTTTATTGAGTTGTTTATAAGTTTATTCTTTTTCTTCCAGCTTTATTGAGTTATAATTGACACATGGAATTGCAAGATATTAAAAGTGTACAGTGTGATGATTTGATATATGTATGCCTCGTGAAAGGACTGTAAACTTATTCTTGAGTTAAAAGAGTTCTTTATGTATTCGGGATACAAGCCCCTTGTCGGATAGAGACATGCTGAAAATATTTTTCCCAGATTATGGCTTGTATGTTTATTTTATGCATTTATTGGGTGTCATGTTCTACAAATGATTCTTAGGTCGCAGAGTCATACCTTCCATGCCTTTATTGATTTTGTTCTGGTTGTTCTGTCAGTTACTAAGAGAGAGTATATAAATATGCAAATTGGACTGTAGATTTTATTTTCCCTTTAAGTTTTTTCACATTTTCTTCCACAATTTTTAAAGATCCCTTATGAGTATGCTCATTATTTATTTATTTGTTTATTTTTTTTTTAAGATTTTATTTATTTATTTGACAGAGAGAGAGAGATCACGAGTAGGCAGAGAGGCAGGCAGAGAGGTAGGCAGAGAGAGAGGAGGAAGCAGGCTCCCCGCTGAGCAGAGAGCCTGATGTGGGCCTCAATCCCAGGACCCTGGGATTGTGATCTGAGCCGAAGGCAGAGGCTTTAACCCTTTTTATTTATTTTTTATTGGGGGGTGGAGTGGGATGGGGTGGACTTCTTTGATACCCATTATTAAATGTCCCTCTGTGTCTTCCACAGTATTCTTTAACTTTAAGGGTATTTTTTTTTTTGATTAATGTAACCACCTCTCTTTTCTTATGCTTAGTGTTTCTGTGTTATATTTTTTCACCTGTTTATTTTGATCCTGTCTTTTTAATTAAAGCATGTTTCTTGTATATAGCATATAGATCTTGCTTTTTATGGATTTTTGCTTTTTTTTAAAAAAAAATCAATCCATGCTATTGTGTGTCTTTTCATTAGACTGTGGAGTCCATTAATAGTAATTATAATTAATGATACAATTAATTTAAATCTCTTTTGGGCTTTTGCTTTTAATTTATACTATTTGCTTTTTGTTGTTCTTTATTTTCTGTTTATTTTGTGATGAATTGCATAATACATATGATTACATTTCTTTCTCCCCCATATGTATACAAACATATGTGTGCACACACACACCTGTGTATATGTACACACATACCTATATATGTACACACACACACCTGTGTATATATACACACACATACATATACACATCTGTGTATGTGCACATACATACACACCTGTATACACACACACACCTGTATATACGCACGCATACCTGTATATATATACACATACACACCTGTATCTATGCACACACATACCTGTATACACACACACACCTGTGTATATGCACACACACACACAGCTGCATATTTGTCACTGTACCTCAGCACACTCCTGTGGAGTGACTGCTGGAGAAATAGCAGAGTATGCATCTATAAGCTGTCACATTGTGTCATCAAGTATACCATTACATGCACCATGTAAGTACACATACCTATGTAATTCTGCTTACTCCTTTCCTATACCCGCCCTCTGTTTTCTTGTGGTCTTATATTTCATTGACTTATCTACCACAAGACATTGGTATATTTTTGCATGGAGCATGAGTATTCTCATTTATATTTACCTAGATCAATACCTTTACTAATGTTCTCTGTTCTTCCTGCACATCTGGACCTCCATCAGGCATCATTTCTCTTCAACCCAAAGAGCTTCTGTTAGTATCTCCTGAAGTATGTGTGAGAATATCTTTACTTTGCCTGCCATTGTTAAAGACAATATCACTGGATATAGGATTTGGTTGACAAGGTTTTTTTATTCATTTCTACATGGTAGTTTTCATTTCCAGCATTTCCATTTGTTTTGTTTTATAGTTTTCCTGTCTTTGCTGAAATTTAATATTTTTGGATAAGTTGTCTACCTTTTTCGCTATATCTTTATCAAAACTACTTTTATTCTTTTTCTTACACTTTCAGTATCTGGATAGTTCTTTGTCCTGATTCTGTTGATTTCTGCTCTCCTGAGTTGCTTTCTTGCTTTTTTTGGCCTTGTATCTTCATCTTCCCTTGTCCGCCACACCTTCTGCATACAAGTCACACCCTTTTCCTTTCTAGGCGGCTGGAGCAAGGTCTGAGCCAATCTGATAGGCAGTAGAACAGGATCTGGGGTTTGTTGCAGCTTTAGTTTGGTTTGGTTCTCTACTTCCTTCAGAGGTTTGCAGATAGGACCAGTCCTTTCCCCTGGAAAGGGCCAAAAAATTCAGCATTAGTAAGATACTGGAGGTCTCTGTTTTCACTGCAGAGATGCCCACTTCCAGAACTGTGGGAGATGTCTTTCTGCTTTCCAGACCAGATAACAGATATTTGTGGTCACTGGAGGTTACTTTTGCCCTTCGGCCCCTCGTCTGTCTGTTTTTAACCTAAGGGAATCTCTCTTGGTTCTCTTGTTCCTCCACTGGTATTTAAAGGCCTTGGTCCTACACTCTTTTAAGGTGTGAGGTGTTGAAGAGTTCTCTAGCCCCATTGTCCAAAGTTGGCACTGCCAGTCTGGAATTACTCTGAGCTCTTCCGCCGTGGTCCTGCCTGGTATGGGGGAACATGTCCCTGGTCCCAGAGCTTTTGCGGTGTTGGCCACCCTGCACTTGTCTGCTGCAGTGGGGGAGGGTGGGTGCAGGACTGGCTGTGGCCGCAGACCCAGGTTCCACGGCATGCCTGTCTGCAGTGGCAGGCCAGCAAGGCACTTCCACTTCCACAGCACCTTGGGTGAGTTTGCCTTTCCTTGTCTTCTGGCAGGCTTATCTTCCTCACGAGTCTGCTAGGAATGAGAACCTGAGCCCCTTGGCTCATATGAAAGGCTTGCTGCTTTCTGAGCTTTGATTCTTTGTGTCTGTAGATCTCTAATTTAGTTTTAAAACTATGACTTTGTAGCTTATCCAGCTTTTAAAAATTGAGTTCTGTGATCCCTTCTGGATTCCTAGGTCTGAAGTTCAGCTTGTTCTTTTTTCTTTTTTTTTTAAGATTTTATTGATTTATTTGACAGGGAGAGAAAGCACAAGCAGGGGGAGTGGCAGAGAGAGAGGGAGAAGCAGGCTCCCATTCAGCAGGGAGCCCGATGTGGGACTCACTCCCAGGACCCTGGGATCATGACCTGAGCTGAAGGCAGACACTTAACTGACTGAGCCACCCAGGCACCCTGAGCTTGTTCTACCATGTATGTTACAGGGCATCAGGGTCAGCAGGGTGAATGAATGCATGCATGTGTGAATGAATGATTTAGTACGCCCTCCACTTAATGCTGTCCCTTACACCTTACATTTGTATAATTGTTTTCGGTTTTAAAAGCATTTTTATACATTTTAATATATGTAAGTAAGTGATGATAGAGCTAATGTGTATTGAATCTCAGTTGTATTTGATGATGGTCACAGCACTTTACACAAGTTCTCTCATCGGACCCTCAGAATCCATGACTCTTCTTCTCATTATAGAGCAGGAAGATGAAGAACGTGGACTTTAAATACAAGTAGCAGACCTAGGATTTGAGCGAATGATTTTCTGATTAAAAAAATGCCAGGTCATTAAGTACTAAAATACTGTGCTTCTCTTGTTTGTACATCCTTCTGCTCAGGAAAAAATTGTGTGTGTGTGTGTGTGTGTGTGTGTGTGTGTGTGTGTGTGTGTCTTTTCACTGGAAAGTAGCATTCTAGGTCAGTAATTCATAATTCAGTTGCTAGCAGTAGAACTTTCACTGCTACACCCCAAGAAGGACTTCAGAAGTAATTACATTAACATCACTGAGAGCAAAGACTGACAACCAGCATATTCTAAAAATCAGAGGGGTCAAATGGGAAATAATAATCTGAGACTTTTTAAATTGTAATTACATTTTAATGTTAAAACTCCTCTCTTCCCCACAAAAAGAAGCAAAAGAAACTGGGATCATGAAATGGAGAGTGAACAGTAGATTTCAGGTTTAATATTTAAAATGTCATAACATAGGGCGCCTGGGTGGCTCAGTGGGTTAAAGCCTCTGCCTTCATCTCAGGTCATGATCTCAGGGTCCTGGGGTCGAGGCCCACGTCGGGCTGTCTGCTCAGCGGGGAGACTGCTTCCTCCTCTCTCTGTCTGCCTCTCAGCCTACTTGTATCTCTCTTCCTCTGTCAAATAAATAAAATCTTTTAAAAAAAAATGTCATATCGTAGAATAGATTTAAAGGATTTATTGGGGATTATCTTTTTCCGTTCTCTGTATCATTCCAGTGGGTCAGAAAAGTAAGGGTCATAGCAGCAGATGTAACCCACTTTTAACAGAAATACTTGGTTATGGTGGATGTACTTCATCACCTCTGGACCGAATAAAGCCTTTTTTGGGGAAGGGGGTGGAATTTAGGGGGCGAGGAAACCCCGTAATGGAAATACATGACATTTTTGCTTATTTGTAATGAGAACATGGACGATTTTTGTCTCACACTGTCCACACCCTAACCTGTCATGATGTTTTATTTTTGTTATAGTGCTGCTGTCGACCACCTTTATCACTTGTTACTGTACAAATCTCTCTTTCCCACCGTGAATATGTGCATCTGAAGAAGTGAGCTTGTCTCCCTGCCAGCCTCGTTTGTCCCGCACGGCATCTTATACGTGCGGGGCGCTCCCTGACAGTGGCTGAGGGGATGAATTCTGTGCACAGGTGCCTTGTGGCGGCACTTTGCACGTAACTAATGTGAAATAAATAGTAGCCCTTCTTCTATTTCTTATAATATCAAGAGATTAACTTCGGTATGTAAACTAGCACTATCATGTTACAGAATGGAGGGCTTTATGGATTGAAAATTTTGACTCAACATGCCAAAATAAGTCCATGGTCAGAGGGATGGGCCATTGATCTGGTTTCATTTAGGTGTTTCAAGTAATTAATTTGTGAGGAAAAAAGTAAAAACCCAGTTGTAAACTTCGAACTATGAGAGTCTGGCCTTACTTAGCCATTTCCTATCACAGAAATTAGGACTGAGTGTTTACCGAGCGAGAGATTGTAGGAATGTGTGTGTAGTTTGTGCACATGTCATTGTAGGTGCGACGAGGAGGTGTCAGGAGGCAGTGTGAACAAAGTTATCCTGAACCCCAACACCCTTGCCTGTAGCCGTTTTCCAGACAGCGAGAGGGAACTTCTTCAAATCATTACAAGCATCTTTCAGAGTCACTTTCTAGCCCCCTCCCTGCTACTCCTAACACCAGCCTATCAGCACCCTCAGATTCAATCTCTCATCTGATTTGTGTCATTTTACTATCACCGTAATAATCTGACACAAACAAGATACTAGTACCAAATGCTCAGGACGTCTAGAACATCACCATGTGCTTGTATGAGGTGCTCCTATGTTGGGGATGTTTACTCTGGAGGCTAAACTAACAGTGAGTATTTCTGCTAATTGATAGGCCAGAGATTTGCAGATCCCCATGTCCTTAATAAGGTCCTGCTGGCAGGTGGTGGCGGGATCATTAGCACGATGGGCTCCACGCTAGTGAGCTCTGATGGTTCCTGTCAGGCTGGTCAGCATTTCCATTCAGAAGCCGGGGTCTCTGGTCGAGTGTGCAGAGCTGGACAGAATGCAGGAGGAAGGTGTCGGTGTTGTAGCTGATGCCACTGTGGGCTCCCTCTGCCCACACTGAGACAGCTCCGGGGGGCAGACAGGACATACAATACCAAAAGCAGTGAAGAGAGCAGACAATCATTTTGTTTTCCTTTTGTTTTTCAGCTGGATCAAGTCACATAGAATAAACATGCTAAAAAAATCTCCAAGTCTGCCTTGCTTTTTACACTTGGGCAGACTATGTGAAAGCTTTACTCAGAGGAGTTTGATTTGCGAAGAGGTTGATTTTTGCATTCTTAAGAATAGAGTTATCTGTCATGTAAAGAGTTGGATTATTTCTAACTAGTAGCAGTTATAGGTTTTAGAGATAACACCCATTCACTGAAGGGCTTCCTTGGCTGGTAGCTTTTGAGTTTTTGAAGTGCAATTTGCTTTTTATATAAAATACTCAATTCAAATAAAATGGTGTCTCAGTTTCTCAACCTTGCAGTTATTAATCTGAAAATCTACAGATCTAGACATTATGCCATATTTGTTTGTTTCCATGAAGTCGTGGAAATTTCAGGGAAAATCCTCGTTCTAGATGAGTGTACTGTTGTGAGCACCATGGCTCACATTTTCTTGTACCTTGGTTGTTTTCATTCCTGTAAAATGGAAGCCCTTTAGGGTGTCAGTTTTCAATTCATGCTGATATTGAATACATGAGTAAAGAGTTATGTATACATTCTTCCTGTTCCATAAGGGAGGCATTTAAATACATAAAGCTGGAGTTTATGGTTTTTAAAGTTAAAGACTGTGAGTTCTTCATGGTTACCATGACATTTCTTATTCTGATATTGCTTGCTCTAACTTTAGTTCTCTTCATTTAAATGAAAGTCCTTCTTGTTTATTGGTTTTTCTTATCTTCCTTCCACCACTGCCCCCCCACCCCCGTGCCTACTCAGCTCTAGGATTCTGAAATACAAACCATACTGTGTACTTAAATAGAGGAGAGTCTGAGTGGGAGAAAGCAGTTTCTCTGGCTTGTCCAGACTATCTCACAGAGTCTGATTTCACGAGCTATAACCCTTTGAAAGGGGACATTAATTTGGCTGTCTGTCATGGTCCAGAAAGGGGGACACAATGTTAGAAAATATTGTTCAATTGCTTTGAAAGAGACAGCTTGATGGGAGTTGCATTTATGTTATAAAATCTAGAGATTCCTTATTTTGAGAGATTCTCTTTAGAGTATTTCTTAATAATTTCAAACATTTTTTCCTTGTCCTTGGGGGATAAGACAAACCAGAGGACACAGTGTAGGCTGAACAGAGAGCCTTCTAATGAATTCAGCAATGAATAACATGCAGGACATGTGGAATGACAACAGTATGGAATTAGTGTCAGGGATACTAAAACACAGAAGGATACGCCCTTTGACACTTTCAGAAATCACAAATTGAACTCTAAATGTTCCAACTACATAGGAATAGCAAATGAGTAGAAATTGATAGCTGCTTAGTTCCAGTGATAATTTTTCAGTAAATGGAAAAGAGAAATGAAGGTCGGCATCTCTTGTTTTCAGACTTGAGATAAGCTTATATATAAAACACCCATGTATGAAGGGCACAGTCTGATGAGTTTTGCCAAATGTATACACATGTTGAAGCAACATGCCAGTTAAGGTGCAGCAAGTTGCCTTCCCTCTGGGCGCTCCCTGTCCCTCTCTCTCATTCTCAGAGATGGTCACTGTTCTGGCTTGTGTCTCTGTAGATAACTTATACTTCATGTAAATGGAATCAGAGTGTTGGATGTACCCTTTTGCTTTGAATTATGTCACTTAACATTTATTTATATTGTATGAATTAGTAAGTTCATTTATCATTTATCATAACTTCTTTTTCTTTTTTTAGATACTTTTTATTTATTTGACACAGAAAGAGAGAGATCACAAGTAGGCAGAGAGGCAGGCAGAGAGAGAGGGGAAATCAGGCTCTCTGCTGAGCAGAGAGCCCGATTTAGGGCTTGATCTCAGGGTCCTGGGCCGAAGGCAGAGGCTTACCCACTGAGCCACTCAGGCACCCCTTATAACTTCTGAGTAATATTCCATTATATAAATATATCACATCTTTATTCTCCTGTAAGGGATGTTTGAATTGCTTCAAAATACTGCTTTTATGAATAAAGCTGCAATGATCATTCTTATAATCAATCCATATTTATAGATATATATTTATTTTAAAGATTTTATTTATTTGACAGAGACACAGAGAGAGAGGGACACAAGCAGGGGAAGTGGGAGAGGGGGAAGCAGGCTTCCTGCAGAGCAGGGAGCCCAATGCGGGGCTTGATCCAAGGACCCCGGGATCATGACCTGAGCCAAAGACAGATGCTTAACGATGGAGCCACCCAGGTGCCCCTGTATTTTTTATTTTAAAAAATAATACCACAGGAGTAGAATTGCTGTATCATAAAGAAGTAATAATAAATTTATTTCACAAGTACCAAATAATTTTCCAGAGTTGTACAAATTTACATCCCTGTCAGTAATGCATGAAGGTCAGATGACTTAAGTACGTGTTCTGGGACTCCCGCATTGCTCATTAGTGTTTTTCCGTAGCGGTGGCGTGCTGGGGCACCTTCCTGGGGGGCTCCGCCAGCATTTATCTGCTGAGGAATGGCCCTGACCATATTTTTCTATGCTCGTTAGCCACTTACAGATCTTACTTTGGGTGGGGAGTCTGTACAAGGTTTTTTTTTTTTGTTGTTGTTGTTACTTTGGTGTTTTTCCCCCCATTGGTTTTCTTTTTCTTTATTGATTTGTTGGATATTCTTATATATTCTGTATACATGGTTATGTCAGAAACGTATATGTAAGTATCTTTTCCTCTTAGTCTAACCCTTGGTTTTCATTTCCATTATCTTTTGATAAACATGTTGTTTTTCATGAAGTTCCATTTAGCACTATTTTATGATTGTTTACTTAACTACTCCTCTCTGCCTTCTTTTGGGAACTATACTTTCAGCTTTTATACTTATGTCTGTGTTAATTTCAGTGTATGATATAAGGTTAATAAGCCGCTCCTTTAAGAAAAAGCCAGTTGATATATAATCATCATCCAAAATAAGTCTTTTTCTTTCCCATTTAGTTGAATTATTGTCTTTGTTAAATGTTTAATCACAGAGTGTGGAATTCTTAATGTTTAATTAAACTTTTTTATTATTTTATGCCAATATCACAGTCTGTCATTGTAGCTTTGCAGTGAGACAAATTCATATAGTATTAATTTCCTCGACTTGGTCTACCTTTACAAAATTGAAAATACTGTATTTCTATATAAATTTTAAATTGGCTTGCGAATATATGGAAAAAAGCATGCTGAAATAACTCAATTTTGACAGATAGATGCGTTTATATTGCTAGTCCTCTTACCAATGTACTTGACAATTGTATGGTTATTTTCTATCATCAGTGTTCTGTAGTTTTTAGTGTAGATTATTTTTATATTTTTTGTTAAATTTTTTCCTAAGTATTTGCCATTTTTGATGCCATTGGGAATAGTCTTAAAATTTAATTTTTGTTTCTAATGTATATAAATTAATTTTTTCCTAGAATAAAAGAATAAGACTGATTTTTTTCAAAATTTTATTTTTATTTTTTAAAAGGTTATATTTATTTATTTATTTAGGTAGGTAGGTAGGTAAGTAAGTAAGTACAGGGGAAGGGGCGAGAGAGAGGGAGCACTGAGCGTGGAACCTGAGATCATGACCTGAGCTGAAATCAAGAGTCAGACACTTACCTAACTGAGCCACCCAGGTGCCCCTGACTGATTATTGGTCTTGTATCCTGAGATCTTGATGCTTTTGCTTTTAAACCTAGCAGGTTTTTGTCAGTTTCTTTGAAATTTCTTCATGTGTAATCATGTGATTTACAAATAAATATTGCCTTAATTCTTTATTCCTTATATATATGTCTATTATTCCATTGTATTCATCCTCTCTTTTGCCTTGTTCAATCAGTAAAATCCTCCATTAGAAACATTTAATTAGAAGTAGTAGCAGTGGAGAGCAGGTTTGGGGGCAGGGGTCTGAACATGTTACAGTAGTGGGAGTGTGCTTGAAGGAAGGGTCTCCAACATGAACACACTTGTGCTCCGATGACCAGAGCATCGGTCTGAAGGAGAGAGGAGTGGTCCAGGCAGTCAGTGAAACACACACAAGCTCTTTCTCTCAGCTTCAAGTCCTGTTTGAATGTGAGCATGTTTGTACATGTGAAGTACTCTTTAGATCTCCCTTGAAATCAGCCGTTAGCCTCATGTGTTCCAGGTTAATTAATAGATTGAAGTGCAGAACACATTATTTTAAATATACTCAAAGTAAGATTGTGAGATTTATCAATTAAAGAAGAAACATCCTTTGATTATTTCAGTAGATGATGGGAGTTAAATTCAATAACCTTTTCTGAATTTAAAAAATCTTGTAATTTAATAATAAATAATCAATGGAAAAGATTCTCAAGAATTACTTGAGAATGCCTGTATTCCTAATCATTTAGTGAGCATTTACCATTACTTGTTGGATGGTTTAAAAGAGCTGTTTTGTAGTACTTGTCAGATTCTTTCATTATCTGTGTTGTTTTGGCGTCATGCTCTGTGGATTGTACATGTGGGAGTGAGTTTGGATGGTAGTTGGTTGTGACCCTGTACATCTGGTACAAATCCTGTGGTGGAACATTGTGATGCCGCTTTCCTTTGTTTTTATTGAAGGGAGCCCACCTGGTGATTTTGGCTCCAGATTCTGATCAGCTTCCTGTGGGTTGTGGGTCCAGTGTCAGTAAGAGCCTGGGGGACCATTCAGGTCTCTCCTGGTACCGGCCAAACGTGGTCTGTGTGGCCCAGATGTTCTCATTCTCTGCGCGTTGTTTGGCACTGTGTCCACACACTCTTGCCGGCTGGTTCAGAAGCTATTAGGGGGTTGATTCAGAGAGGACCTCTCTGTATCCTCATCAGCATTTTCTGGTTCTCAGCTTCTTTTTCTCTGCTCTTCTGCCAAGAAATCTAGCGCTTTAGTTGACTGAGTAAAATTACAGATAATGAGGACAAAACTCCCATAATTCAAACTTAGTAAAAACCATGCAGTCATTGAACATATCTGATATTGAAAACATAACAGATATTGAAAATATCTGTTAAACTATCAGCATTTACTGATTTTTCCATCTACAATAACCTGTCTTGTAAAGAAAAATAGCACAAATTAATGAAGCAGCTTTGTATATTATTAAAAAACACTCATTTCTGTTAGAAAATACATATTTGAAGGAAAAGAAAGCCTGTCATAAGCCAGGTTGACTCATTCTGAGAGGAATTTGACTCTGTTCAACTAGAAAAGATCCTGCCATATTAACCATTGTCAAGAATTTGTGTCCACCTGGAATAAAAGGTCTTGAGGAATTAAAAGTCAGCAAATTGGATGATTCTGTGTGTGAAATCCTGAAAAGTTGACATTTCTCAACATTGTCCTCTCTAAACAATTTACATATTACAGTGCAACTTAATTAACATAATGGTTTCTAGTTTCCTAAGAATGGACTGTTATTTAAATGCTTTTTCTCATATTTCTCTTCTACTACTAGAAAATAAATTGCTGTAGTTGAAAGTGTAGCTGTGGGCTTAATGTCTAGTTCTTCTTTTCAGGGGGTTAAAACTGTTAGCAACTTTTGATTAATGTCTGTGTAATTCATTATGAATAATTTATGGAGAGCAATTAACTGCACATTAGTGTTGAAATCATATGGAAGCTAATTGTCTTTGTTGTATGAAGCACAGAGTTCTCTATTATGATGTAAACTACACACTTTTGTTGTGGTGTCTGTTTTAAAGCGGCAGTCAATGATAATATGGTCATAATTTCTAGGAAATATGCCATTTGCTGTTATACACAAATGTAGTCTATTCATATTCCTTAATTCCATTTTTGATGGAATATTAATGAGCTGCAGAAACAGTAGCCATTGTTTATATAACAATACTAGTTTGGAGGATAGTTGATTCAATATGTAATATATATAATGACTGCCTCTGAGTAAATTGTTTTCTTTCAACTGCTTTGAAAAATCTGTGCCTTGATGAGAAATCTGCTGTTTGTAAATAGATTTGGGAATCTTCAAGTGTTTTATTTGAAGTTTTTCTTTGAGTCAAAGTGATCTACTTATTTTTTAACCATTTATGGTTTTAATAAAATCTCTGACATCATGGTACTGATTTTTATAAAATACTTTCAACACAAGTCTGGGCCTTGGGCAGAAAGACCACACAGTATATGTTTGCATGCTGTATTAATGTTGTAGCTAGAGTGGGCTCTCTGGACTCTGGTGTGTAAGCCAGCATCTCACTGTCCCTTCCAAGGTCCCACTGTAGCGCTCTACATCAAGGTCTTTAAAGTCTGTGTTTGTAAGCGCCCCACTCTTGGTTTTGGCTCAGGTCATGATCTCTTGTGTTGTGGGATCCAGCCCTGTGTGGGGCTCTGCACTCAGCGTGGCATCTGCTTGAGATTCTCTTTCCTCCTCCCTTTGTTGCTCCCTCCCTTAACTCTCAAGCATGATCTCCCTCTTTCTCTCAGAAAAAAAAAAATGTTGTTTTCAGGGAACATCAATCTAAGTAAAATTCCATTAAGTTATTATTTTGAATTCAGGTATGATAGTGCTTGGAAATATAATTTTGCATGATTTTGAGAACAAAACTGATGAAATAAAATGAAGTACTCAAGTCTCATGAAGGGAAAACTAGTGCTGAAGGAGCTGAGATTTTGAGGCCTATCCTGTGGGGGTTGGGAAGGATGTTTGTTCAGTTTATTATAAATATATGTAATTGACTTTACCTACATGTAAATGCAGTTTTACCTATGTGTGTGTTCTCTATCAAATTGGCTAAATCTTCTGCTTGTGCTTCTGGTAGAGTGATTGAAGCCACTACTCTTTCTTCTTTCTTTTTCCATTACCCTGTCCCTGGAGATTAGAATACCACCTGGGACAAGAAAGAAATCAATGAATATTTGTCTAGCACTTTTATTTAAAAGTAAGTGCAAGGCCTGAGTTAGATTTTCGGTGAGTCACTTAAATTCTCGGAGCATGTGTCAGTCCTAACATATGTAGGAGGCATGAAATAGTGGTTGTCATCTGCTTCCTGTGTTCTACGCGCGCGCGCGTGTGTGTGTGTGTGTGTGTGTGTTCAGGAAGAATTGTGAGGGAAGAACGAGGAAGGACTTCTCGGTGACCACCTGCTGAACATAGCCAGAGGGTTCACCCTCCGTCTCTGTGGGTTGGTGCTCTTTAAACAGAAGGAGACTTGTTTTCCTCACCATGATTCTGGCGGCCCCTGCTCGGGCCATGGTAGTTTACGGAGGGCGTTTGGAGCTGCCTAGGTAACCTGGGCCTCCGTCCCCATTGCTCGCTCACCTTCACAAAGTCAGAGAGACAGGGCTGGCTCCTGCCTGTGACCCAGGGGCCTTAAGGCCACCCTGAAAATTCACGCCGATGCCACAGCCTGAAACTGCCAAGGGAAGGATGAGAAATTGGGCTCCAGGAATCTTTAAAACTTCAATGACACAAAACCATTTCCCACATTTAAAAAATAATGACAAATTTGATCAAACATTGCTGCACAGATGACATAGAAAGGGTTTAATATCCTTTCTCTATGCAGACTTTATGCATTATTGAGAAAGAGATGAGCAAAGCGATAGGCAGTGGCTAAGGAGTTTTCTTTAATTAATGAATTCAAAAGGACAATTTAAAATACTGGTATATCTTTTCCATTTTCCTTGGCAGCAGTTCTAAAGGTATGGAGTGATTTGTATGGTTAAGGAACTGAGATAAAAGGCATATTTTATACTTCAGGAGTACTCTGGAAAACTCATTATGAAAACATGTGTCAGTGACCCACCAATTCAATCATGAAAAATACATATTTAGAAATTAGTTGCTTAGGTAAGCATAAATGTGTTTTTCAGCATATTTATAGCAACACTTGTATTTAATAGCTATCCAAAAATCTTAATGACCTGGAAAGTAAACATTTTTTTTTTTTAAAGATTTTATTTATTTATTTCACAGAGGGAGAGAGATCACAAGGAGGCAGAGAGGCAGGCAGAGAGAGAGAGAGGGGGAAGCAGGCTCCCCGCTGAGCAGGGAGCCCGATGTGGGCCTCGATCCCAGGACCCTGAGATCATGACCTGAGCCGAAGGCAGAGGCTTTAACCTACTGAGCCACCCAGGCGCCCGAAAGTAAACATTTTTTAAAGAAACAATATGAACTACTATAAAGAATGGTGTAAATTGATATTGTTAATGTTGAAAGATGACAAAGCTTGAGCTACTGGTTTTATCTTGTAAAGATGTTATTTTTATAAACATTTATATTTATATATAGACAAAAATACATAAAATTTTGGAAGGTTTCTATAAGTAATTAACAGCTGTTACCTGTGGTTCACAGGAAATGATTGTAAGTTTAAATTTATGTTCTTGTTATAGTCTATATTAAAAAAATAAGAATAAAGTATTAATAAACACTTTTTCTGTTTTGAAAAAAGAGTAAAATTAGTTCAAACACAAGAAAATCCGTAACAGATCAGGAAAGGTTCAGGAAAAGCAATACTTTGCTGTCACACTTAGTGAAACCTTGTCCCGCGTGCCTCCTCCGACTCCGTTTGCCCTTTGTCTTTGTGTGTTGCTCCGTGTGGCCGCAGCGGCTGATGATGGGATGTGGGCTCGGCAGTGAAGCAGGTGTGTCTTGGCCCGCGGGCTGGAGCCTGCCTTAGCGGACAGCCTAGGCACCCCAGCTCCTTTAGCTGTGTGTGTGAGGAGCACCGTCCATGAGGCATGTGGTTGCTTTCTTCACTTTCGCTGACCTCACCTGATCCTGAGTTAGCTGCACCGCTGCACACAGGGCCTCCCTTCAGCCTCATCGGAGCTCTGTGGTCGCTGGGGAATTCAGGCCTGGCTGGTGCTTCCTTTTGCCCTTCATCTTCAAGCAAAGCCTTGGGGGAGGTGGAGAGATGATGTTCTCAGACTCAAGGCTGCAGTCCTGGTCTGAAGTGAGCTTGCCAGACTTGTCTTTCATGGTCGTCCCCATCTAACCCAGATGGTTAGCCTTCTGGGCTAACCCTTCCCCCGGCTGAAAAGGTGATATTCCGAAAACACCATTTCATTAGGATTTGTCAGTGTTTCCTGAGAACTGTAGTAAAAGTTACTAGGACACAGTCAAATGCAGTTGAGGTGAAAGGAAATCCTGTGCCAGGAGAAATAGCTCACAGAATTACACAAGTGTCCTGGAGGGTTTATTAGAAACACAGCTGTATTCTGTATTTCTCAGCTCTAACATAACCTGCTGAGTTTTCTGCCGTGGGTGTTGTGTTTGTTATTTCTTTGAACATCAATATAAATAAATGACTAATTAACATCCATAAGGGTTTTTCAGAACTGATAGGAGAGTTACTGGTCTGTCCTGATGACTTCAACAGGTGTAAAGCAGCTTGAAGTCTCCTGAATTCACACGGGGTTCTCATTAAGACCGATGGGAAATCATAGAAGCTTTAAGCTCATAGAGATTAGGATTGCAGGCACAGACATATATATATATATATATATATATATATATATATATATATATATATATATACCACCCCCCACGTGCACACATGCATGCCACACATATGTGTGCACACACCCCACAGACCCGCACACGCATGTGCACACACACACCTAAGTGCACATGGACACACACATGCACATAGACACAAATTTCTATTAAATTTCTATCCCAGAATCTCCACTCTGAAAGTATGTGTGGAATTAAAATAATTTGGGGGAACTTATGTCATAAACGTGGAGCAGTACATAATGGAGAAAAAGCCTTAGAAATTTCAAGTGCTTCCTTTATTTTCATCCTTACATCTTTGGAGCACCTTGAACAAGTGAGGATCATCCTTTTCTGGCCTTTGTAAATAGAGAGAACTCAAGTACCTGGAAAGGGTTCAGTGAGGACCTTCCAGGTAATTAAGTGGTCTGAACATTAAGCACACAATAGAAAGCCTAAGAGAACTTGGATTAGAAACAGTAAAATTGGTTGTTAGGCAAATAGAGTGTATATTGCACATGGGGAAATGAAGCACCTTACCTCCGCATGGCCTTGTCAACTTCAGTGATCCATAGAAGAAAAATAAATGTAAGAAGAAAGAGACAAAAATGGCAAACAGGGCTGAGCAAGAACTGATATTTTGGTGCTTACGGTATTTTAGGATGTGAT
Source organism: Ailurus styani (assembly GCA_002007465.1). Classification (NCBI taxonomy): domain Eukaryota; kingdom Metazoa; phylum Chordata; class Mammalia; order Carnivora; family Ailuridae; genus Ailurus; species Ailurus styani. Next base: position 62,580 of record LNAC01001728.1, read on the forward strand.
ATTTCAATCAAGAAAGTTTACACAAGCAAGGGGGTTGCTGCAGTGGACTGAATGCTGTGTCCCCTCGACGTCCGCATGTTGAATCCTAGCCCCCGGTGTGGTGGTGTAGGTGGGATGGTGAGGGAATGCGGGTGGAGCTCCCATGAGTGGGATCAGTGCCTTGTGACAGAGACCTCAGAGCACCCCTCCCCTTCCACTGTGCAAGGACACCTGACAGCAGACCACAGGTCTGCCTTGGCCTTGGCCTTGACCTTGGACCCCTGGCCTGCAGAACTGGGAGGAAGGGATCACCCAGTCTGTGGTGACCGCGTCCTGAATGCGCTAAGAGACTGGATCACCTGGTATACTTATTGACTCATCTCCCCTAATCCTCCAAAAACAAAACGTCATTTTGGGTGAGGGGAGGAGGAATGAATCTCACTGAAAAAACAATACAAAACAAAACAAAACCAAAAATGACAAGAAAACAAGCTCAAAACCCAAATTCTGGGGCACCTTTGCAGCTAGAAGTTTCATTTGTCACAGCTTGCATAAAAGAATCACAAGCAAAAATACAAAATCAACAAGGTGTGTTGTATGTAATCATCTTCTCTTTCTTCCTGACAGTAACGTGGATGCATATTTGATTCTAACATCTCTAAATTTTTGGAAATTAAGAGGCTTGCTGGAGTAGCTTATAGCCACAGGATAAAAAATGATTTCAAAACAGTTTGACCAGGAGAAAAGGATAAAGGGCACCTTTCATCCAGGGGCCAGAAGCCTCTTAGTGGGGAGGAAAAAGGCCCCGGAAGGGGCACAGGAGGAGAAGTGGAAGGAGGGCTGTACGTGGGTGTCCTGGCCAGCTGCATGCTGAGGAGCATCCAGGCTGGGGGTGGGGGGTGAGCCTGGGAGGTCTGGGCAGAAGGCATGGCTGTCCTCTTCTGACAGCAGGGGACTGCAATAGGGAGCAGATTTCACATTCTGACTCTATTCTTGCCAACAGTGTGACCTGGGAAAGTTTCTCAAACTCCTGTGCTTGAATGACTTTGTCTCTAAATAGGGGAAATAAATAATTCCAGAGATACTCGTGGGTAAGGATTTGATGATCATACATCAAGTTTATATCATATATATTTATGATTTATAAATATATCCTAGGAGTGGGTTGTTCTTGATGGTGTCATAGGATTGTGAATTGTTTGGAAGAATTAGGACCGTGAATGAGGGCTTTTCTCTTTTCCATGCCCAAGGAGGTGGCATGGACATACTGAGGAAGAACTGATCTGAATTTCTCCTAGTGCCCCTATGAAGCATGTGTGCGCATAGTGAAATCATAAGTAGAGTCGATTTAAAAGTATTTGCCCCCAAGAAAATAAACAATGGACAGCCTACTACTTTACATGTAATTGTTACAAAAAAGGTTTTGTTTTGTTTTGTTTTCCCCCTGTAAAATGTCAGAAGCCACTTGAGCCTGGGAGAATAAGAAGTGAGCTCTCTCTATAGTCCGAGAGGGAAAGGAATGACAGTCCGAAGGAAGATGGAATGATGATGGCATAAACAGGGGCCCATGTACTCAGAACTGAGCACAGATGGTGGAGGGCAGAGAAGGGCAAAGGGAAGGGGTGCAGACCAGCCTGGCGTGAGGGCGGCAGACCAAGGACAAGGCATTATGCAGTCCGTCCTGTCACATGAAGGAATGCATTCAGCGGGGATGCCGTGTGCAGACGGGAGGGCACCTGCTGCTGCTGAATCAGTTCAACGTTGGGTTTACTTTATTTTATTTTTAACTTTGATGTCAAAATAAGATTTCATGTTCCTCTTGGTAAAACATGCAGTTTGAATGCTGTGTTTTCAGTGTTGTCTGAGGAAGACTGATGAACTCTAGCATGAATGATACATGCTTTTTCATTTGAAATCTTAGGACTGTTTAAAATGTATTACTCTTAAGAGGCTGTGATATTTCCTATTTTGAGTTAAAAAAAACAAATCTATTCTTTTGTTACATTAAATGGTGCTAAGAAAAAAACTTAAACATTTGTGTATCAATTATATCACAGTAAAGTCAATTTTTAAGAAAAGGTGGAAGATACTGTGAATCTTCTTTACGATTAGTTCACTTGTAATCACTTGTGAAGTGCTTTCAGAAGCTACTGGGTAAATATTTGAAACCAAGTCTCCCATATTTTAGAGAAAGATTACTGTTCTGATTTTTAGTTAAATGCATTACAAACACTTGTATTATATGTATTTATGTGTGTATGTGTGTGTATATGTTATACATGTGTGCATGCATAACATGTCACACAATATATTTCTGTGTAATGTGTATGCATGTTTGCTAAAATGTAGGAAGATTACAGTTAAAAGCAGTAAAGGATAGGTCTACACATGACACACTTGAAATTAAAACTGTGATCAGAAGTTATTCATGTATCACAGGGATCTACTTACTATCCGTGGGGAATAGGTCTGTTTTTGTAAATAATGTTTTAATGGAGTCAGCCACGCTCATCTATGTAGCTCCAGTGGCATAATTCAGTGATTATAACAGGGAGCATATGGGTCACAAACCCTAAAATATTTAATCCCTAGTCCTTCACAACACCAGTTGGACAGCCCCTTATTTATGATGGTTCGAATTCACAATATTGAATGATACCGATACTTGAGTTGCTGATGCTGTGAAGATACAACTAATTTTCATTTTAATCTTTGGTGCTAATTTTTACTCCCTTATTTAATTCAGACTCTTAGAAATGTCCTCTATGTGTGTCTCCTTTTCTCCAGGTCAGCTGATAGCTAACTCAGTAACATTTCCAGTGTTAGTTTGTCTGATACAGAAGGACAGACTGACGCTCTCTTACCTGGGAGCACTCGGCAGTCTCTATGTCTCTTGAAAGGTGTCGAGGAAACTCGACTGCATGTTCATCCTTGGTGGTGATTTTGCTACATTTCTTAGACTCAGTGTGGGTTTACTCTTTGTCCTTTTTCCTCTTGGTAACATCTTCATTTTGGTAGTAAGTGCTTGGAAGAAAGATAACAGCAAGTTAAAATAGTCTTTTCAATAAGGAGGCTTTAACCAGCCATACCCTAGGAAACTGAGCTATTTTATCTTCTAAAAAAGACATGCTAAACCAAATGAAAAAATGTTACTGCTGTTTCATTTTTCACTGTCCAAATGCCTTGGGTATGTATCTGTCCATGGATCTTACTGGACTTTGAAGTAATCCAAGAAAGGTCATTCAGAAATTACAGTTGTAAGACAATTGATTTAGTTTTCCTTTAAATCCTGTCGGTATTAATTTTCTTCCTTTATGTCTTTTATCCTTATAATTTGCATAAATGGAATGGAGATACATCTGAATATCTCATTTGAGAGCAGGACTGCTCTTAAAAGTCCATTATATTCAGCTTTGAAAAATAATATGCAACATCACAACCTATATAATGTTTTAATGTTTATCATAGTAGGTCACTTGTCCAGGTTCTTATTTTAGTATTGGTGTGAATCTCTTACTTATTAACATTCTTTTCTTCACTTGAAAAACAAATCTTAATGCCTAGCATCCAAAATAAGATATCATAAATATGAAATTAGAATAAAATGTTGCAGCAATATAATAATAAGTCAGTCTCTTTATTTCAAAATTACCACCAGCAGGGAATGTATTTACTATTCTTTTTTTTTTGTATTTACTATTCTGACATTAATATCAGAGTTTTGAATGAGAGGCAAGTTGATTGGCTTTCAGATTCCTCTCTTCATTAAATATAAAAACCAATTACAAAAAGAAGATACATATGTGTTAAAATAGAAATGTGCACAGATAATTTTGATTCCCTTTAATGTTCATAGCACTTAATATAAAACTAAAAAAAGTTCAGTGTTTAAAAGAGTCTGTTGGGCGCCTGGGTGGCTCAGTGGGTTAAAGCCTCTCCTTTCGGCTCAGGTCATGATCTCAGTGTCCTGGGATCGAGGCCCACATCGGGCTCTCTGCTCAGCAGGGAGCCTGCTTCCTCCTCTCTCTCTGCCTGCCTCTCTGCCTACTTGTAATCTCTCTCTCTGTGTCAAATAAATAAATAAAATCTTTAAAAAAAAAAAAATAAAAGAGTCTGTTACTTTTTAAACAGATTAAAGCATATAATATATGCTTATCTTTTGTAGCATGTTGTAGAGTTCCTTAGACAATAGAATATTATTGATACACGCAGTATAAAATGCAGCTTTGAGGGGCACCTGGGTGGCTCAATCGGTTAAGCATCTGCCTTTGGCTCAGGTCATGATCTCAGGGTCCTGGGATCGAGCCCCATGTCGGACTCCCTGCTCAGTGGAATGGTCTGCTTCTCCCCCTCCTGCGAGCTCTTGCTCTCCCACTATCTCTGTCTCTCTCAAATAGATCAGTAAAATGTATTTTTTAATGCAGCTTTGATCTTTTCCAAGTCGTATTTAAACACTTTACTTAGATTTTTGTAAAATTTCAATTCTCCTGAGGATTTTTCCCAAAAGAATTGAATTTTTCAACTTTGAATAGTATTTCAGAATTACATTGCTAACCCTCTCAGAAAGGTAAATAAAAAATCATGCAACAGGATTCTGAAGTACAGAGGCTTAAGGGACTATAGAGAAATTCACAGAAAAATGAAACTTAAAGGATAATGTCTGGTATTTATATTCATCAGTGTATGCATTGGTATTTCGTTTTAGAACTCAAAAGATTGGAAGGATCATGGTAACCTAAATGAACTACTTAGTTTATCCTTGGGTGTGGAATCTTTGTCAATCTCCTGTGATATTTAATGACTGCCTTTCTAATACTTCTCCATGTCAAAAAAGCTCGGTGTCTTTGATAAAGAGAAGGAGATTATCTGTGAAAATAATGTTCACTCGAATGTCAGGATTGTGCAGATATTTATAGAAAAAGAAATGTGACCAGAAGGCTAGTGCTGACGTTGAATGTAAGGGGTATAAAATATTCATGGAAGAGTGTGAGTCTTTACACTTCATACTCTCTAATAGAAAATCCCAAGATCTATGAAAAGGAGTATCTTTTGGGTCTTGCATGTTTTCTCTAGAGTAGAATGAATGCATACAGAGTACCATGTTTTTTGAAATAATTCATTTTGACTGATCAACTCTCCTGATTCTACATTCATATGAGTTCACTATTCAAACCCTGATTAGTTTCTTTTCTTGGTGGAGATTTTACTAGATGGCAAAGACATGCTGCTCAGCAAATATGAATACTTCACTTGAAATCAATAATTTTTATTGAAATTAATACTCCGTGTGTCTGTGTTGTTAGACTACTTTTAAAAACAAGAGGATTTATGAAAAAATTATTTGAATTGATGAATGTGTCATCTATTTCTTTTTCTTACTGGATAACCTTTGTGTCCAGTTTGGTACCACTTTGCATATATTGCCAAAAAGCAAACATTAAAAGTTTAAGTAATTTTTATCACTGACGAGCAAAACTTAATGCATCTGTCTATAATGGTATTGTAAACTTTACCCTTTCTTTATTTCTTTTTTAAAGATTTTGTTTATTTGTTAGAGACAGAGCAAGAGCAGGGATGGGTGGGAGAAGAGGTAGAGGGAAGGGGAAGAAAGCAGGCTTTCCTGCTGAGCGGGGAGCCTTATGCTCCTGGGATCATGACCTGAGCGGAAGGTTGACACTTAACTGGCTGAGCCACCTGGGGGTCCCTTACACTCTCCTTATCCATGTGCAAAGTTCAGTAGCTATGGAACCAAGTCATTCAGTTCTCTGTAGTGGTATTTGAGTGTATTGAAGGTCAACTAAGTTTTTCTCTCTCTGTATGATTTGTCCCTTTGTGATAACATGGTGGGTATATTGCAGGGACTTCCTGAACTAGTCACACAATTCACATTAAATATAGTAGTACCTCAGAGATATCACAGACCACTTGCTGGTTGACCTCTGTGACTTCATAAACTGCAGAGGTGTTTCTGAAGAGGTTACTAAGTGTAAGGTCCTTTCCCAGTTGTCTTCTGCCCTTGCCAGGTCAGGTGATTCCACGGAAAGAGAAAGACTCTTGAGCTTCAACATACATACAAGTTAAAATGCCTAAGTCTAACAGATTTTAAACTATTTTCACTGTGCATATACTGGCCTTTAGGTTGTATGCATGCTTGTGTGGATATAATAAACAGTTATGGTAAAGTTTTTCAACTTTTCCCATCACTATTGTTTTCCTTCTATTTATAATATCAGATTATTTTAATTTTCATATATAACTATTGTTCAACTGGATAAAGTGTGTGCTATATATATATAAGGGCTATGTGTATTAGGTATGTATAGAGATAAATATACTATATATTATATATATATTGACCATAAATGTCTGTGTATGCATGCATTTGTGTCTGTGCATATGTGTAGCAAATGAATGTCTCTATGTAATACACATTATAATATATAAAATATATATACATATATTATATTTATGTATGTATCTGTGTATACATGTATAAAATAGATATTATTTTCTAGAAAAGTTTTAGGTTCATAGCAAAACTGAGATGACAGTGCTGAGTTCTCCCACCCCCTGCCCCCACACGTGCCCAGGCTTCTTGCAGAGCTAGTGGTCACTTATTTGGGAATATCCCAAGCCAATACTCAGTTGCCGGTCTGACTTGCATGCTGTCCCTCCTCTGTTCACCAACAGTTTCTGTTGCTTTTTAATAAAGTCAAAGTACAATATTTTTAAAATGACTTACTACTGACTTCTGTGATAAGGTTTTCTACAACTATTATGAATTTTATTGACTTTCTGTTCTAAAAATCCCCTGGACATGCTGTCTATATAATAATATCACTCAATATGTATCTTACACATTTTGTCATTTAATATATATTTTATTTTTTAATCTTTCAAAATCACAGCAAGTTATTTTATATATATTGACAACAGCAATATATTGCAATGTTATCGTAGCATCAGTACGTTTTAATATTGAGATGCCCGGAGTCTTGATAAGAAGAAAGGAAAATTGACTTATATTAAAGAAATACTTAAAAAAATAAACACTTGTTTCTCTGTTGGGTACAAATCGAAGAATAGCCTCATTGGTGATTACATCCTAGGGTCTGTCTCTCATGAGCTTGTAGTAAGGATGTTTGCAGCTGAAGGTGTTTGAAGGTTTAACTGGGACTGGAGAGTCTGCTTCTGAGGTGGCTCTTCAGGATGCCTGACAAGTCGGTTCTTGCTGTTGATGGGAAGCGACCTGAGTTTCCTTCCCATCTGGGCCTTTCCATGCTACTGTTTGGGTGTCCTTGTGGCATGGCAGCTAATCTTCCCTAGAGCAAGTGACCAAAGAAAGCAAGGGAGAAACCACAGTGATTTTTATGGGCTGGCCTCAGAAGTGAGACCGTGTCATTTCTGCAGTTTCCTGTAGGTGACACAGGTCAGCCTACTCAGTGCAGGAGAGGCTACCCAGGAGTGAACACCAGGAAGTATGAATCCTGGTGGGAGAACTTAGAGGCTACCAACTACTGTCATTCAGGTCAGACATTCAGACTCATGCAGTCTGGTGACAGAACCTTACTTCGTCTGGCTCTGCCAGTCACAGGCTGTATGATTTGGGGTAAATTACTCCACTCCTCTGGATTTTAATCTCTTACTCATGAAACAATGATGGTAAGAGTATCTTCCTAAAAGATTTATTTAGAGATCTCAAGATCAAGAAAACTATTAAGGGAAATTGTTTTCAAGCAAACTTGATGAACTTTGTAGAAAATTAAATGGGATAATTTAAGCCAATATCTATCTCTTCATCCTCCACAGCACCTTAAATTTAAGGAGAGAATTATAATAAACATATATGGGATGATGCAGTAAGGCTATTTAGAGTCATGCTTAAGTAGGAATCTCAAAGAACTGGAAACATTGAATAAAGGGTAGTAGAAAAAGGAAGGGGCACCTGGGTGGCTCAACTGGTTAAATGTCTGGTTTTGGCTCAGGTCATGATCTCAGGGTTGTGAGATGGAGCCTGGAGTTGGGCTCTGAACTCAGTGCAGAGTCTGCTTGGGATTCTCTCTGACCCTATCCCTCTGTCCTTGCTCTCTTTCTCACTGAAATAAATAAATAAATCTTTTTTTTTAAAGATTTTATTTATTTATTTGACACAGAGATAGAGATCATAAGTAGGCAGAGAGGCAGGCAGGGAGAGGAGGGGGGAAGCAGGCTTTCCGCCGAGTGGAGAGCCCGATGCGGGCCTCGATCCCAGGACCCTGAGATCATGACCTGAGCCGAAGGCAGAGGCATTAACCCACTGAGCCACCCAGGTGCCCTAAATAAATAAATCTTAAAAAAAAAAAAGGAAATACATTTTATGATTTACCAATAATGGAGATGTGAAGATTCAGCCACTCTGTGTATTTGGCCTGCCATTTGTAGCTATTATTTTTCTTAGTGTAAATTTTCTTCCCAAGGATTGCTGGTAGGCATTTCTAAGAGTAGCATAATACCAAATTCCTCTACTTTTCCTTTCTACAGTTCAGAGAGATTATTTGGGCTTTTACTTGTTTATCATGGCTTAATAAGTACAATTTCACTCAAATTGAGCCCTTAATATCTCAGTATCATAATATTTCAGAGTATAGGAAGGAATATAGATGATATTAGTTTTCTCACTTTATCATTTTGTAAGAACCCTGAGAAGTGAATTCACTTGTCAAGGTCCACAAAGGATCTCCAGGGATCATTAGTCTCATAAAAATTTGAGTATGACAATTGATATAATGCTTATCCCTTGCAAATATAAATTTCTTTAAATTATACTATAATTAACATGCAGTGTAATATTAGTTTCAAATGTAGTGATTCATCACTTCCATGCATCACCCTGTGCTCATCAGGACAAGTGTCCTCCTTCGTCCCCATCACCTATTTCCCCCATCCCCCCACCCCCACCAACTTCCCCTCAGGTGATCATCCTGTTCTCTAGAGTGAAGAGTCTGTTTCCTGGTTTGCCTCTCTCTTTTTCCTCTGCTTTGCTTGTTTGTTTTATTTCTTAAATTCCACATATGAGTGAAATCCTGTGATATTTGTCTTTCTCTGACTGACTTATTTCACTTAGTGTAATGCTCTCTGGATCCAACCATGTTGTTGCAAATGGCAAGATTTAATTCCTTCTTATGGCTGAGTAATATTACGTGTGTGTGTGTATACATGCATACACCACATCTTCTTTATTCATCAGTCAATGGACATTTGGGTTGATTCCATACTTTGGTTTATTGTAAATAATGCTGCAATAAACATAGGGGTGCATGTATTACTTAGTTTCACATTACTTGGGTAAATACCCAGTAGTGGAATTACTGGATCAGATGCTAATTCTATTTTTAACTTTTTGAGGAGCCTCCATACTGTTTTCCAGAGTGTCTGCATTAGTTTGCATTCCTTCCAACAGTGTATGGGGGTTACTTTTTCTTCACATCCTCCCCAACACTTGTTGTTTCTTGTATTTTTGATTTTAGCTATATCGACAAGTGTAAAGCGATACCTTGTTGCAGTTTTGATTTATATTTCCCTGATAATGAGTGATGTTGAGCATCTTTTTATGTCTGTTGGCCATCTGGATATTGTCTTTGGAAAAATACCTGTTCATGTCTTTTGCCCTTTTCTTAACTGGATTATTTGTTTTTTGGGTGTTCAGTTTGATAGGTTCTTCTGTTTTATTTTATTTTTTTTTAAAGATTTTATTTATTCATTTGACACAGAGAGAGAGATTACAAGTAGGCAGAGAGGCAGGCAGAGAGAGAGGAGAGAGGAGGAAGCAGGCTCCCTGCCGAGCAGAGAGCCCGATGTGGGCCTCGATCCCAGGACCCTGGGATCATGACCTGAGCCGAAGGCAGCGGCTTTAACCCACTGAGCCACCCAGGCGCCCAGGTTCTTCTGTTTTAGATACTAACCCTTTATCATATATGTCATTTACAAATATCTTCTCCCATTCCATAGGTTTTCTTTTGTTTTGATGATTGTTTACTTCGCTGTGCATAAGTTTTTTATTTTGATGTAGTCCCAATAATGTATCTTTGTTTTTGTTTCCCTTACCTCAGGAGACCTACCTAGAAAAATTTTGCCATGGCCAATGTCAGAGAAATTATTGCCTGTGCTATATTCTAGGATTTTTATGATTTTAGGTCTCATGTTTAGGTCCTTAATCCATTTTTGAATTTATTTTTGTGTATGGTATAAGAAAATGGTCCAGGTTCATTCTTCTACATGTAGCTGTCCAGTTTTCCCAACACCATTTGTTGAAGAGACTGTCTTTTTCCCACTGGATATTCTTCCCTGCTTTGTCGAAGATTAATTGACCAGGCAATTGTGGGTTTATACCTGGGCTCTCTATTTTGTTTTATTAATCTGTATGTCTCTTCTGTGCCAGTGCTATACTGTTTTTATTACTGAAGCTTTGTAATATATCCTGTTATCTGAGATTGTGATACTTCCATTTTTTGTTTTGTTTTGTTTTTCTTCAAAATTGCTTTGGCTATTTGATGTCTTTTGTGGTTCTATACCAATTTTGAGATTATATTTTTCTAGTTCTATGAAAAATACTGGTGGTGTTTTGAAAAGGATTGCATTATATCTGTAGTTTTCTGTGGGTAGTATGGATATTTTAACATTTGTTCTTCCAGTCTATAAGCATGTAATGGATAGATCTTCCAAACAGAATGTAAACAAGGAAACAATGGCTTTTAATGACATATTGGACCAGATGAATCTCACAGATATATTCACAGTATTTCATCCTGAAATAGCAGAATACATATTCTCTTCAAGTGCACATGGAATATTAGGCCACAAAAACACTGGTGTAGGTGTTATCTAGTTGTATCCATGGGTCGCTGTGAGCTTAGGATCCTCCTACTCTACCATCTTCCCTGGAAATCCCACAGATAATAAGTTTTTAATATGTAATTTTCTAAAAGGTAAAATCATGAACATATAAAATGTTCATGAATCTTGCTAATTAATGAGGGAATCCACAAAATGTTCCAAATATTCAAAGAGAATATAAAAAAACCCCAGGTATTTATAGGCAATAGTAGGATATGATTGCTGGTTAAATATTAAACTGGTTAATATCTGAAAAGACCATAAACCATACCATTATAGTTATTTGTTCCACTAGAAAGAAATGATTTGCATATCTATTAAATAAAAATCTAGAAATTAATTTAGACCCTAGAAAATTGTATTATAGATCAGACAGAGTCCTACTAGCACCTCACTAAAAACACATCTGGGAATTTATTTTTTTCCTTTATATTTTGAATAGTTTTTGTGATAGCCTTTTTAAGAAAGCACCTTTCCAAACCATAAGAGACTTCTAATCTCATAAAACAAACTGAGGGTTACTGGGGGGTGGGAGGGTAGGGATAGGGTGGATGGATTATGGACATTGGGGAGGGTTTGTGCTTTGGTGAGGGCTGTGAAAGATGTAAGCCTGATGATTCACAGACCTGTACCCCTTGGGCAAATAATAAAAATAAAATTAAAAAAAAAAAAAAAANTCCCAAAGATAGACATTTCTAATTTTGCCTTAAAGGTTTTTAAGAGTTATATGAAAGAAATTATAAATGAAACAGTTTGTAACCTAAAAATGCAGGTAACATATTCATTGTTTTTCTTCATAAATAAAAGAAAACTATGAAAACTGTGAAATAAAACTATTTTTGTTAGTTTTGATCATGTAAATTACGTGTTTCCCTATAATAAAATTATCAAAATTCCTGTCAGTGAAGCTTATAGAGCAAACTCCTGTTCTCTGCAGCAATGTATCCACAACCCTGAAAGCTTTGTCAGGAGACGCTCTCCTTTACTGGAGACTTCTATGTGTCATCTGTTTCTCTGGATCACCTGCCATCTCTGCATTTTGCAGAGCATAGATTTTGCGAACTCTCCTTTGCAGTCAGGGAATTGTCACATTTATATATTTGTATTGCTTTCATTCCAGTGAATTATTGACTATCATATGCTGGCATGCGTTTTATGGGAGACAGTTGGGAAGTCCCATAATGTTTTTGCCAGCTGCTGCTTTGGTGTTGTACACCAGGAATGACCATTTCTCACAGAAATACTCTCCAAGGCCCCTGCAGTTGACCTTATGGATTGAAAGGTCAGAGCCCCAAGTCAATGTCCACTCTTGATCAAACAAGGAAAGAATAAAGGAAGATACAAGTAATAGCCTAACTCCTCCTTGATAGAACTTTTCGAAGCCATTTGAGAGAGGTGTTCTGCAAATGTCAAATCCACATCTGATGCTTCCTGACAGATGAAGAGTAATGGTTACAAAATTATTAAGAATGTTAAGGTTTCATTTGTAGCCTCTACATATCCCCTTTGCAATCCTCCCTTCACTTTTGTGTCCTTATTCACTGTGGAACTTTATGATGTCTAATATAAATGACCATAAAATGCAAGCCTGTAAGGATCAGGTAGATAATTAATCATGTGCATGAGTTCCACAAATGATGGGCTTTGAGGGAAATTTGAGTGCACATTCATGTACATATCTTTTTTTTTTTTTATTTGACAGAGAGAGAGAGAGAGAGAGATCACAAGTGAGCTGAGAGAGAGGAGGAAGTGTGATGCGGACTTGATCCCAGGACCCTGAGATCATGACCTGAGCTGAAGGCCAGAGGCTTTAACCCACTGAGCCACCCTGGCGCCCTCATGTATATATCTTTAAAGGCATAAAAATTTTATCTTCAGGTTCTTCTGGTTGTGGTCATGCTTCTTTGAGAGCTGTTTGTTGTCAGAAATTCCAATTATTTAAGAGAAACTAGAAATCCAAATTTGAAGTGAAATATCCTCAGTTTTAAAATTGGCCTAGGGGCACCTGAATGGCTGAGTCAGTTAAGCATCTACCTTCGGCTCAGATCATGATCTCAGGGTCCTGGGATCAAGTCCCACATCGAGTTCTCTGCTCAGCCAGGACTCTGCTTCTCCCTCTCCCTCTCCTGTTCTCCCTGCTTGTGTGCGCTCTCTCTCTCTCAAATGGATAAATTAAATCTTAAACAAATAAATAAAATTGGCCTACTTGTCATAAAACATAAACAATGGTCAAACAAAACATGTGTACCGAAATATGTCTATATTAATTTGAAATCTTGCAGTTGTTATTCATGGAACCCACATGGCCAAATTTAGAAAAAAATATTTATTTCTTCTCAAAGAGTTGCAATAAACATTTAATATACAGGTACCTGGAGCAGGATTTAAAAATAAATGAAAATTATTTTATCCCAAAAGCACAGTATTTAAATGGTAAAGATAAACTTACCTATAGAAAATACCTGAGTACATTTTGTAGCAATTTGTAATTACATTTAAGAAATAAAATCAGGGGCACCTGGGTGGCTCAGTTGGTTAAGTGTCTGCAACTCAGATCACGATCCCAGGATCGAGTCCTGCACTGGGCTCCCTGCTCAGTGGGGAGCCTTTTCCACTCTTTCTGCCCTCCACCCCAGCTTGTGCTCGCTCTCTCTCTCTCTCTCTCTCTCTCTCTGTTAAATAAATAAATAAAATATTTTTTTTAAGTGAAATTAACATTTTTTCCGAACACATTTTTCATTCATCTTTCCTGCATTTATTTAAAAATCCCATTCCAGGACGTCTGGGTGGTTCAGTGGGTTAAAGCCTCTGCCTTCAGCTCAGGTCATGATCTCAGGGTCCTGGGATCAAGGCCTGCATCGGGCTCCCTGGGAACCTGCTTCCTCCTCTTTCTCTCTCTCTCTGCCTGCCTCTCAGCCTACTTGTGATCTCTCTCTCTCTCTCTCTCTCTCTCTGTCTCTAATAAACAAATAAATCTTTTTTTTTTTTAAGATTTTATTTATTTATTTGACAGAGGGAGAGATCACAAGTAGGCAGAGAGAGAGGAGGAAGCAGGCTCCCTGCTGAGCAGAGAGCCCGATGTGGGCCTCGATCCCAGGATGCTGAGATCATGACCTGAGCCGAAAGCAGAGGCTTTAACCCACTGAGCCACCCAGGCGCCCACAAATAAATCTTTTTAAAAAATCCCATTCCGGGCGCCTGGGTGGCTCAGTGGGTTAAAGCCTCTGCTTTCGGCTCAGGTCATGATCTCAGCGTCCTGGGATCGAGGCCCGCATCGGGCTCTCTGCTCAGCAGGGAGCCTGCTTCCTCCTCCCCCTGTCTCTCTGCCTGCCTCTCTGCCTACTTGTGATCTCTCTCTCTGTGTCAAATAAATAAATAAAATCTTTAAAAAAAAAAAAATAAAAAAATAAAAAAAAATCCCATTCCATGGAGAGGTGGATTAAGATATTTGGTGATTATATCTTCTAGTATAATGTGAAATGTTCTGTCAATTTAGGTAAAAATCAGATGGCCTGGAATCTGCATTAGCACAGGAGGGCCACGCTGAATTCACCGAGGTCACAGTGACCACTGACAGTGAGTGGATCTAGGAAAGCTTATAGGAGCAGGGCCCCTGGATACTCTTCCAAAAGCTGTGCTTAAGTGAATGTGTGCCGTCTGTGGTTCTCCCCGACGGCAGTCACCTCTCGCACAGACTGTATGTCCTTCCTCTTGCCAGGTGCTGCTCCCAGAGTCACAAGTAGTTTCTCCTGAAGGCAATCCTGGGTCAAGTCACTTAACCTCTCAAGACTCAGCTACCTCCTTTACTTTGTTTTTTAAGCATCCAAGTGTTACAATTTTAGCTTCTATTTCTGAAACAATAATTTTAATTTAAAAGTATGTCATGGGAAATAGATGATCTTTTGATAGAATCTTGTCACCTCTGGGAAAATAAGAAAAAATATAATCATGGTGGAAAGGCAGTTTTGGTGAGGCATAGAAGTACAGTGCCATTAGAGGAAGAAGACGTCACCTTCCTGACATATTTCATGCCTCAGTCCCCTCAGTTAAGGTCAGATTTTGCTTATGTAATAAATCAGGCACCTCAGTGATTTTATGGGGAGGGAGTTGGAAAAGGCCCAACTGATGGATGATCATTTTACAAAGTCTAACAGATGTCTTTAGTCTCTTAAAGAATCGAGCAGTTTATAGTCTATTATATTATTTAATATAAATACTCATTAGAAAAAAGTGGCAACCGTGGGAAGTTAGAAAGCAGTAGTCTAAAGCAGCCCATTGCTCTAGCACCCAGTTGTTAAGTGCAGTGTCACATCGCGTGTAGTGGGTTGTGACAGGGCTCCTGGTCCATCTGATGGTTTTACTCAGTATTGCTGTGGCTCACATGTACACTGATTGATTTTTCGCTTAGCTCTGTAATACAGACATCATGTCATATAATTTCCAGTCATGGAAGTCAGAAGTCTGCAGTGAGTTTGGAACCTGGCATTTCTTCCAGAGTCTGTAGAGGAGAATCCACGTCCTTGTGTTTCTGACTTCTGGAGGCAGCCTGCCCTCTTTCCTGAGCCTGTGACCCCTCCTTCCCCCTTTCCAGTCTGTATAGCCTGGCATTGTTTCTGTGCTGACCTGCCTTTGCCCGTCTGGACCCTTGTGATTCCGTCAGGTCCTCCAAGATAGGGTAATCCAGGATGGTCACCCAATCTCTAAACCCTTCACTTAATTTCACCCACAGAGTTCCTACTACCATGGAAGCTGCCATAATTACAGGTTTGGGGACTAGAATATTGTTACCTCTGGGGCTGTTATTTAGTGCACAACACAGCCCTGTCTGTATGTGACATTGTTTCCTCATTATCATAAGTAACACTGTGTTTGACAGGTGCATGCATGTATTTTTCTTTTTTTTCAGATAACTTTATGAAATGATTTACTTTGTTCTGCTTTCAGAGCAAAAGTGTAAACTCTTTAGAAGTGTAACTAACAAAATTATTGAGAATTATGATCCTAAATCAATGTATCTAAATTATCTTAAAAATAGACTTATTTATTAGAGAGAGAGAGAGAGAGAGAGCATGAGCGGAAGGGGCAGAGGGAGAGGGAGGGAGAATCTCAAGCAGACTCCACATTGATCATGGAGCCGGATGTGGGGCTCAATCTCTCTACCCTGAGAGCATGAGAGCCGAAACAAGAGTTGGATGCTCAACCAACTGCATGAGCCAGGTGTCCCTTCAAATCACTTTTTAAAAAACTGCATGGATTTCCATTCCTCAGTGTCAAGTAGGAGAGTTTCAGAAGTGACGGGTGAGGTATAAATGATTGAAAGATGATGAACTGTTAAATGGGCTGACAGACTGTTGTGTTGGTGGGTGATTACTCCTCACAAGCATCCCCTTTCCTCCTTGCGCAGTTCAGTTTGTGGCCCCTCTGACGTGTGTGGCCCAGAGTGTGATGTGTGGTACATCCCACACTTGCTCCTTTACACCATTACAGAGGCCACCTCTACTGCTGGAAGTGCCCGTGGAGGTCTCGGTAACGAGCCCCTGCTTGCCCTTCTAGTCTCCCTGCCTGTCACTACAGCGTTAGGACTATTCAGATGACCTTTTCTAGTTTGCAGATGGCATCACATCGTAACACTAAATACCTAATCCTAAACACTAACGTTCACAGATCTGCCCACCTGTAGATGATGTTCAAATAAACTAACATTTTAATTTATAAGGAAAAAAGTTCAAAGGGAATTTTAGAAATAACACATATTATTTTCCTTTATTTATTTATTTACTTATTTATTTTATTTTTTCAGTGTTCCAAGATTTATTGTTTATGCACCACACCCAGTGCTCCATGCAATACGTGCCCTCCTTAATACCCACCATCAGGCTCACCTATCCCCACTCCCCCCTCCCCTCCAAAATCCTCGGTTTTTGTCTCAGAGTCCACAGTCTCTCACGGTTTGTCTCTCCCTCCGATTTACCCCAATACGTTTTTCCTTTCCTTCTAATGACCTCCATGGTATTCCTTATGTTCCACAAGTAAGTGAAACCATATGATAATTGACTTTCTCTGCTTTACTTATTTCATTCAGCATAATCATATATTACTTTCAACCTTCCTTTTACCTCCTGGTGATAAAACCCTTTCTATTAATGAAATCATTTTTTAACTTATTTTTTTTAAATAGTTATATATTCACAGAAAACTGCAACAGGAGTGCAGAGATGTCCTGTGTACCTGTTGTTTTTAGTTTCCCAGTGCTAGCAGCCTACACACCTCTGGGTGTGTAGAAGTGGGTTCCGTGCCGGGAGCAGAAGCAGCACGAGAGCCGGCTGTGTGCAGTGTGGTGTTTTCCGGGCTTGTCTGGAGGACATCTTCTGGAGCCTATGGGATAGCAGTGTTCCTGGAGTTGTGTTTGTCTTCTCTCAGACCCCATAGTTCACAAACTGTACTCAGCAGACAAAACTCACTACTGTTATATTTTCTCTGTGATTTCTTCATAAGTCATTTGCAGTATGAGGAGCCAATATTAATTTTAAAGTACAAATAGATATTAAAGGAGGTTCCCAGGAAATAGGAAACCTTGAATATATTAATCATCATTTTTTAAAAGCTTTTATGTCTTTTGAAAGGGTATAGGTTGGAATAATGCCTCATGAACCCCCATATTTAATATTCTGTGACTCTGCATTCATTCAAGATCTGAACATTAAATTCTGGGGAGTTTGCAAATGATATGCCTGACTTGACAGTTCTCATTAAATAACTGGGCAACATCACTGTCCTTCCAAGAGAAGACAGTCTTGTTAAATAAAGTTAAGTTCTACTTTATCTAAGTGAAACTAGTGATTCTTATTGCAAAGATAAACAGTAAAATCACGATCTGAAGAATTTATCTTTCTGATCAGTAAGACAGTACTATTTGATCTGTGGCCTCATGTATAATCAGAGGACAACCTTTATTTATTTGTGACTGTCAGACCATGTGGAGGCTCTGCGACTTCACAGGGCATTTTCATTTAAATATGAGTGTCTAACATATGTCTCTGCCTCTTTCTTCTTTCCTAAATATGCAAAGTTCTTTATGGAAAAATATAAAAAAGAGGTGAACTAATTATTAGGTTCTCAGATATTTTACATAAAAGTTTGTGAATAGATAAATGATTGCCACAGGAACAATGCTAAGTTGTGAAGAAAACTTATCCTACCTTGTAATTCTCTTTGTAATAAAAGATCAACACTTTGCTCCTTATAACAACTGTCTTTCTCCTAAATTTATTCTCCCCTGTATTTGTAACAATATCTGAACACTTTTACTTAAGATTTTATTTATTTATTTGAGAGAGAGTGCACATTCAAAAGACAGGGGCAGAGGCAGAGGGAGAAGCAGACTCCCCACTGAGCCGGGATTCTGATGCGGTACTTGATCCCAGGACCATGCGACCATGACTTGAGCTGAAGGCAGACTTCACGGACTTAGCCACCCAGGCGTCCATACCTAAACACTTTTAAAAAGCAATGATATGACTCTCTTGGGACTTTTTGAAGATATGTATTGGTACATTATTATATTTAAAAATATATTTTGACTAGTGTATGATAGGTACTGTGGTTTAGATCCAGAACAATCACTAACCATCCACTTGGGCTTCTCACTGTTGATACCTCTTTACTATGAAGCTTAAGCCCACATTGGAGGTTCAGATGCCCATTACTTTTCCTGGCAGCTGCCATTCCTTGGTTCTTTGATGTGCACCTCAAGTCTGATGCACATGTGTGCACGTGCACACACACACAGACACACACATTTCCTTCTGTAAAATTTTGGGAATGTATGTGTGTTAATTACAGTGTGTAAGAGGTCATGTGTCCAGATATTTTAATCATGTTTCAGATTTGATGTGATTTCTGCAACAAACCACAGGTTTTTATAGTTGATGATTGATCATGCTTAATGCTACTCTGGAGTGTAGAGCCTTGATAACAGTAACAGAGGGTTTATCTAGAAATAGTGTCTGTTGCAACTAGAGAGATGCTAGAGATCACTTTTCTGTAAATAAGCAAATAGCTTTTTAAAATTTATAATGAACAATTTCTTCCAAAATACAGATACATATACCTACACAACTCTTATAAGATTGCTTAGAAATTAGCACGTGTTAATGCTAGAGAGCAGGAAGTAGGCTCATTAGTTTGTGTGTGTGTGTGTGTGTGCACGTGTGCGTGTGTGTTAGTTCTTAGCTTAGGATTTCTGGAAGGACCTCTAGTGTTTTAGGTTCCTATTAGGTGTTCAGAACTGTACTAAAATATTCAGAAAAAAATCATGAAACAGAGTTTGTGTTGAGGTATATATTTAGTTCATTTTTGGATTTAAAAAAAGCCACATGAAATGAATAATGAAAAATAGTTTAGATTAAATAATAAAGAACTTTTGCTCTAAACAGCAGTCCCCAGGGTCAGTCCCCATCCGTACTTACATCTGTCGAGCTGGTTTCTACTGTCCTGGAGCAGGATAAATAAAGCAGACCTTTTAGTTACTAGAGCCCTAGATTGGATCAGCAATGGACAGTCCCCTGTAACAGCACCTGTGTAAATTCCTGACCCTACCTCACTCTGTGGGGGCCCCCCTGACCCCGCCTCGCTCCGTGTGGGGCTCTTCACGGCCTGGATTGCGGTCATACGTGCTGCTTCAGGCCCACTGCACTCCTCCACAGCTGTCTGGCACACCCTATACCCAGGGGCATGGAGCCCACAGAGGGGTGAGGGCACGTTCTTTTCTAAAACTAAATGACTGTCAGTGCTACCTCTTACTTATCCCCTTATTTGTTCTGGGTTGTGTGAGTGCAGGCGACTTTGGCATCGTTCTCAGTTTCTTTTATGTGCCAGAACTGTGCTTTGCATATAGTTGACATTTAAGAAATACTTGAAAGAATGTAAGAAATAAGCCTACTTCATTTCTAAGTGAGTGCTCTTCAAGATTGTGTCATAATTATTGTCTAATTTTCAAATTTCTGGGGAGCTTATAAATCACATCATCTACTCATTTGACTGTACTAATGAAAAGTTTAATAACTTGTCAAGGGAAACATAATTAGTTAAGCAAGAACTTTACAACTTATTTCCGAGGAGGCTTTCTATTCCTTTTGAGACTTAATCTTGGTTTTCTCCAGATCATTCCTATAGAACTGTCAAGGTCTGCTCACAGGACTCTCCTCGAGTCAGGCTGTTGTCAGTGTTCAGTCTCTGCAAGCTGTTCTCAGCCCCACCACAGGCTGCACGTCCTTCGCTTTCGTCACTTGGGAATCTGGGATCACTTTCATATGGAATTATCACCCATTTCTCTGTGTTAGAGGCTGTGTTAGCTGTGTGCTCTGAAATAATACTTGAGAGTTTCTAAGTCAAGATCTGCCTGCTGCCGTGCTGTTTTAGTCTGTACTGTGCACACTGAAGTGGACGTGTTGAAGGCTACCTTAGTTGTAGGTGTTGGGATATTAACCGTGGATGGTGAACCCTGACCCCACTGGCTTGCTGTGGGAAAAATGGCTTCCTGTGGCAGATTCCAAATGGAAAATTTAGTTGTTTCTGCAGTTCTAGGGCGTTAACTTTTAACAGTAATAGAACAATATGAAGATTATAAAAAAATAAACATAAACCATAACAAATTGGAGTTAATTGAGAACAGAATAATTAAAATCCATTAGGCAGAGTTTTAAATATGTATGTGTATGTATATGTATATATATAAAGTAAATATATTGATAATTTTATACAATATTTACTTTTTAAATATTTTTGTGCATATTTAATTACTGAAATATATTTATTCCAGTAATTTCTACTTGGACTCCACATTGAACAAAGCCTTTGAAGTGTTCACAGATTTAGAGAAGTGATGTTTTAGTCACTTAATAAGAGTGACTTTGTTGAAAGAGCCTGAATTTCTAAAATAAGTTAATAGTTAAGGAAAATATATTGGTCATGAGGTCAAATGAAATAATCTAATTATTCAATTTACAAATGAATAAAAGGGATAAGATACTTAATGAACATTCATTATATGTTAATTCTTATTACTATCATATAATAGCTATCACAAAATACAGTTTTTATGAGAAGTTGTCAAAAGGTGAAGTATATATCTACAACCAAAAAAGATCAAAAATGGTTTTTGACAAATGACATAAATTTGAAAATAGAGTCATTGTAACAGGCTGGGAGGAAGTACGTTGAGGTCTTACTACTGGACGTATCTGCAAGCTCACATGCTTTTTGCTCTTTTATATATAGTTCACCATTTCCTACAATATTCCTGGAGAAAAATAGGCATAATTTTTAAAATTAAGGGAAAACATTGCTGTAATTAGAACTTAATACCATGGTGGCTACAATTCAGTATAATTTATTGTGTCATACACTGTGGTAAGATTTACATAGATTTTATTACTTAATTCTTACTCTACAACATAGCATAAATGTGTTACAATATAATATGGTTTTATCTCCTTCCAATACCATTGAGAAAATAAATGATAAGTAACTTGTTAAGATAACATTGTATTATGTTTAGGGCAGAACTCAGGTGGGGTTGCCAGATTTAGCAAATAAAAACACATTATATTGATAATATATATATATATATACATATATATATATGATGGAAATGGAAACTAATACAACCATCATTCTGGAGAAATGTGCGGCAGTTTCTTACACTGTTGGTAAAACATATAGTTAGCATCTACTCCAGGTGTTTCACTACTTGTGTTTACTCATGAAAGATAAATGTGTATGTCCGTTCAGAGACTTATACATGGATGTTTCTAGCAGGTGAATTTTTACGAGGCAAAACCTGGAAATAACTCAGATGGCCATCAAAAGGTGACTCAATAAACAAATTGTGGTATATTCGTATAATGGAATACTTTTCAGCAATAATCAATAAATGTGTTGTTGATACAATAAGGTAGATGGACCTCAAAATAATTTTACTGTGAAGAAGACACAGTCTCCCCCAAATGTACAAAACCCATAATTCCAGCATGTTCTAGAATTGGAAATACCAATTTCCTCTGTTTTCATTTTGTTTTTGACAGGACACAGGTACAATTAAACATGTATATATTTAGTAGATTATCTTAGTTAAACCAAGATGAATTAGTTTTCCTCTGCATTTTTATGGAAAAATACTGACTATATTTTGATTTTTTAGCAGTCTCAGCCCTGTGGCCGCCTTCAGGGCAGATGTGGAAACTTTAGGTCCTTTATGTGGCTCTGGAGCTAGGAATTCAAATCCTTCAACTCATCTTCTTCTTTTTCCACTTTGTCCAGCAATGTTAGAAGCAACCAGTCAATCTTATTATACTTGTTATTTTAACAGATAAGTTGGAAATATCCTAAATACAATCACCAGGCCCCTGTTTCTTGTTAAGTATTTGATTGGAAACATCCACTGGCAATATTTTGTGTGTCTTTCTTGCCAGATCCCATAATAGACCTATATCAGTGATCTTTATTTACAACTGGAAATAGATCCATGAGTGACTTTATATCTCATCAGATTAGAGGGCCAGTTCCAGAACACCTAGAACCTAATGTGGAAATTCATTCTTAATATTTTGTTCTTCTATAATTAGTCCCTCAGTACCATGTCTGTATTATATTTCTCCAGAGAAGCAGAAGCAGTGGGAGACACATGTAATACTTGATTTTATTTATATTTCAGATCACATCTTATATTTAAATATAGAAAAAGATTTATTATTTTAAAAATTGACTCACTCAGTTATGGAGGCTGGCAAGTCCAACCCCCACAATCTGTAGAGTAGAGGCCCGCCCTGCTGATGCTCCCATGCAGGTGTGGAAGGCCACCAACTGCAGGAGCAGTAAGCCCACATTGCTGACCAAGTCTGAAGGCAGCCTTCTGGGATGTTCTTTCTTTTGATCAGGGGAGGCCAGCCTTTTTGTGATAGTCCAACTCGCAGCTGATGGGAATGAGGCCTACATTATGGGAGGCAATCAACTTGACTCAAGGACTCCCAACTTAAATGTTAATCTCATCTGAAAATACCCTCACAGAAACACAGAAACCTCACAAATATACAGCATACCAGAAAGACGGATGATGAGTTTTCTTGGCTTGAACCTTTTATTAGGGGCCTAATTTAAGGCTAATATGTAACTCACACTGTTAACCTGGGATAAACCCAAGAATAAATTGAATCATAAAAATACTATATTCAAAGACAAGTAAAGCTTTCATTGGTATATAATCAGGAGCTTTCACTATGGCTTTTTAAGGGATAGATCTAGATTAAATCAAATGAAAAGGATTTAGGTACTAAAGTTTAGGTTTTAAAACTTAAGCCCTGAAGTTGAAAGAGGCCTGTTGAAAGTTTGAGGATGAAAGAACAAAACTAAAGTTCAGATAAAATACATTACACAAGTTACTAAGAGCCATCAAAGGACTTTACATTCAGATTTTTACATTTTAATGAGCTTAGAATTTTACTGCTTGGAAAAGCCCTGGTATATGGAGACAGTAGACGAGAACTCAGTGTGTCAGTGTATGTACGTGCATCTCTTCTCCGCTCTGTCTAGAATAGATTCACATAGACTCACTTAGATGATCTCTTCATATGCCTGACCCCCTTACTGTAATTTTCTCAAGGGTCAAGATTTTCACTAATTCACCTCCAGCCTTTGGGACACAGCACTGACTCTATAATAATCATCCAATCAGTATTGACAAATTAACTTGAAAAAATTTTGCCACATTTACCATGTAAAGTCGGAAATGTTCTTGGGGCGGCTAGGTAGCTCCATTGGTTAAGCATCCAACTCTTGATTTCAGCTCAGGTCTTGATGTCGGGGTTGTGAGTTCAAGCCCCACGCTGGGCTCCATGTTAGTGTGGAACCTACTTTAAAATAAAAAATATTGAAGTGTTCCTGTTTTAATTAGATTGATGAAAAGTTGAGATACTATTGTTGAACTCCATTCCTGTTGGAAATGTGTAATTTCCATTTCTAGGAGCTGAAATGGTGACTTTTGGAAGGAGGACTCTAATAGACTACAGATAGAACCCTTCAGAAGAGGTTCTGAGGTTCAGAGAAGGGCAGTGTTTGGGTAGATGAAAACTCAAACGATCAGAGTCTAATCCTGTGCTTTTTAAACTAACCCAAGATGTTTCCATTCATGATTTTTAGAATATGTCACAGATCACTGTGGTTATTCTATTGACATTTTATAAGGATAAAAGCATGTTTTTAACTCTTAGTTAAATATTTTTAAATCCTAAATGACAATTAATGTAATAGATTTTAGGATCTAAAAATAGATAGTACTATTTTTTTCTTTTCAAAATTGTGTCTGTTAATATTATACTAAATTACCCAAATTCAATGTAGTATGGTTTTTATTTTAAAGCCTAATCAGTTACTAGAATTTTAATAACAGTCTTTAATATTTGCTTATGATGATTCTCAATAGAAACACTCCTGCTTTGCTAGCTCAGTGCCTACACTTTCTCTGACACTGAATTGCTGAAGCCTGGCCTTGAACCAACTCCTCATTGTGGTAGAGTTTTCATCACCACCTGCCGTCCTGTCCTGCTCTTGCAGCACTGAAGGCTGTCATCTCACGAGGCCAGCACTGAGGCATCCGATGCTGGTGTGTGAGCGCAATGCACAGCCACGACCTGTGTCTAGCGCCTGTTGTTACTGTGATCACTGAGCAGTCAGCATGCCGGGCAACCGCTCAGTACTGAAATATTCAGTATACGATCTGCCTCTGTTCTCCGTCTCCACTTTTTAGTATTTCCCCAGGGGCTTATAAGTGATTCAGAGACTTCAAGGAAGTTCTTCAATAGCAAGAGAAGTGCTGAAGAAAAATAGCATTGCTTTCACAGTATAGAAACATAAAATATATATTAATATACATATTTGATTGTTAAATTTCTTTGGTTTAGAGTTTCATTATTCTGACACTGTCTTGCCATGACATTTGAGAATGTCATTTCTCCTAGTGTAGCTCTGAGAAAGAAACTGCAGAACAGCCTTCCAGTTTATATATACATGTACATATAAAAGCAAATAGCCATTTGAAGTTCAGTCCTGTTGAAAATCTTTGTGAAAAACAGCTCTTTTCCAGGATTAGCTTTAAAACATTTTAGCTAGATTGGAGATGGAGTCAACTGTCAGCTTTTTATCTATGTTCCAGGTGAATAATGTCTCTGTTATTTCTTTGGTCATTCCTGCCCCTTTCCATCTACACATACATCCCATTTCTCTCTCCCTTTTTCCTCCCTGACTCTTTGTCTCCCTCTCCCCCCACTGCCTCTCTCTCCCTCCCTCCCTTTGTTCCCTCCCCCTCTCAACATTATTATTTATACAATAGCAGTTCCCAAATAAAGGTCTAAGACATTTCCATATATCCACAGTCAAACAGGAGAATACTTATAATTGCCCTGTAGCCTGTGTGCACTTATCTGTTAAAGGGTACCAACCATCTCTCTTTATTTGGCCAGATGGTATGCCCTTCCAGTTTCTTGGACTTAATGTCTGCTTCGTGAAAACATGGTGGTTTTGATGGTATTTATTTCACTGTAGTGTTTTGTTGGCTTGATATTATTTGATGAAAGTCATACCATTCTTCCTGCCTCATTTATATTTTTTTATCAGCTTCTGAAATTTAATAGTCAGGAAACCACACATTGCATCTTTATCATTCTTCCTGGCTTTAAAATATTACTTAGAACTTCAGAATCTCTGTTTTAATTGGGAGTTAGAATGGCAACCTTGCCGTCATAGGATCCAGATTCCAATTTGAGTTCCATCTCTTCTGAGTTCTATGACCTTGAGAAAATATTATTTCTGAGTCTATTTCCTTATCTGTGAAATGAAAATAGTAACTCTTGCCCTGCACAAGTGGGACTTATTTCAGATTTGCAACATGGTTGAACATGTGAGATTCCATCAGTCAACCTAACACAATGACCGATAGTCTTTTTAATGTGTCTGCTTGACTGGGGTGATTCAGCAAAACACTAATTATATACTGGGATTGTATCTTGTAGATGTGATTGAAGTCCATAATCAGTTGACTTTTATAAAGAAGGTTATACTAGATAATCTGGGAGAGTCCGAGTTAATCCATTGAAAGTCTTTAGAACAGAGCTGAGCTGTCCTGCAAGAAGACATGCATAGGCGGCAGCCTCAACCACGCCCTGGAGCTCCAGGGCCCCTTCTCAGAAGCCTCCCACTGTGGGTTTAAAACTGGCCCACCCTGTCTCCATAGCTGTGTACATTAGTTTCTCCCAATAAACTTCCTCATAAATATCTCTTACTAGTTCTGCCGCTCTGCTGGATTCTAACTGATTAACTGATTAACTTAAATAGACTCAGAGAAATAATATTTCTCAAGGTATCAATGAAATAAAGACCAATGGCATATGGTCATTTAAATAGACTCAAAAAGCATCTGACACAATTCAGCACACTTACACTCAACCTTCTATAAACACTCAACAAACTAGGGCTAGAAGGGAATTTCCTCAATCAGGTAAACAATGTGCATGAAAAACCCACAGTTAATGACATAGTGATAGAAAACTGCATGTCTTCCTACTGTCCTCCTCCCAAGGACATGAACAAAACCAGATATCTGCCCTCACCACTTCTATTCAGCATTGTACTGGCAGCTCTAGATGGAGGAATTAATGAAGAAAAAGAAGTAAAGTCACTCACAGTGGAATAAACATCTATAATTATAGTTGGCTTGTTATTTTACTTAAAAAATTGTAAGAAATTCACTAAAAAATCTATTAGAACAGTAAATGAGTTCATCCACACCTTGGGACATAAGATCAATGTGCACTAATCAGTTGTACCAACAAAGACATGTCACTGATAGTGAGGAACCATCTCTATCTGACTTATTGGAGTCCCGCTATAGAAACAAACCTTTTCTAGCCCACAAATAAAGTATCTGTATTTTCCAAAGAGTAAACATGCTGCAAAGCCATTTTCTGATTAAGAATATTATGATAAATTAAAAACAAATTGAGAAAAGAAAGTGTCCCAATAATATGAAAATGGAACAACAAGTAAAAGTACTTTCTCTTAATCCTTCGATCAGAGATTAAATAAAAACTTGAGTGGTTGAATATTTGTAAGACTAATTTTGTCAATAATGTACATCATCAGAATAAGCTGAAAATATTTGAAGTAATGCTTACAAGGGAATACACATATTTAATTTTATTTAAAAATCAAAGGACAAGAAATACCAGAAAACTATAATAGGTTTTAAGTTAGAGAAATATGAATGAAACTTAATTTTTTAGAAGATTTTATTTATTTATTTGACAGATAGAGTTCACAAGTAGGCAGAGAGGCAGGCAGAGAGAGGAGGAAGCAGGCTCCCTGCCGAGCAAGGAGCCCAATATGGGCCTTGATCCCAGGACCCCGAGATCATGACCTGAACTGAAGGCAGAGGCTTTAACCCACTGAGCCACCCAGGCACCCTGAAACTTAAATTTTATAGTGAAATTGTATAATCTAAGGAAAGAAGGAAGGGATTAAGGAGAATAAATGCAGAAAAGAATAATTTAAAAATAACACAATAATCAGAACGTAGCTAACTGAATATAAACAGGGAACGATTAGAGTTGTACAAAATACGTAACAAGAGGGAAGTAATCATATAAATAAGACAGAAAAGTGAAAGTATAGGAAACTGCTCTTATATTAAAAATAATTTAGTGAAAGTAGATAAAAATGTATTATTTTCTACAAAGTAAGAACTTACCAAACGGACTCCAAAAAAAGGGAAATCAAAAAAAGATTAATTAGCATAGTAGCATCAGAGAGTAATGTCATCTAAATTCTATTTGTATGTAAAACACCAGTTCTGAGGTAATTTACATAGCGATTTTTACAACCATAGTAATAGATCATTTTAATGTTAAGCCAGTGCAGAGCATAGACAATGAAAAAATAGCTAATATAATCATATTTGGAGAAAATAATATTGGTACCAAAATTTATTTTAAAAAGGGAAATTCTGGGTAAAGCTAATTTAGGTATACCAGTTCAGAATTTTTAGTAAAATAACAACTGATGCATTATGGAGAAGAGGGTAGATGATGGGAGGTATTTGTACCACCAGGTAGTAATGCATTATATGAAGCCATGTCGACGAAAAGCAGTGCAGTATTAACCTCTGGTTGGAAAGCTGAGAGTTCTAATAAAATGCTTAAATTAATCTATTACAGTGGTATTGGCTGGTTGAAATAACTTCTTAAAATACAGAAAATTATGGATGTATCAATAAATAGTTTTAGAATAACTATGATGTCTGTAAAGTAAAATAAAGTTGCAGTCAAACATCAAACTACATATAAGGTTAAATTTACAAAGAATTGTAATGGTTAAAAAAAAAGAATGGAAATAATTCTGTAATACAAGTGGAATACACACACACGTTCTCTGATTTTCTTCCTATTTGGGAGCTATTGGACTTTTAAAGATCAATTATCATATTGATGCCAAAGGTAACTGGACCCGTTCTCAAATGCCTTATCTATTTATTTATTTATTTATTTATTTAAGGTTTTTATTTAAATTCCGGTTAGTTAAGGTAAAGTGTTATATTGGTTTCAGGAGCACAATATAGTGATTCATCGCTTCCATACATCACCCTGTGCTCATCTCCACAAGTGCTCTCCTTCATCCCCATCACCGATTTCCCCCATCCACCTCCCCTCTGGTGACCATCAGTGTTCTCTGTAGTTAAGAGTCTGTTTTTTGATTTGCCACTCTTTTTCCTCCCCTTTACTTGTTTGTTTTGTTTCTTAAATTCCACATATGATTGAAATCATATGATATTTTTCTTTCTCTAATGTATTTCGCTTAGTATAATACTTTTTAGCTCCATCCATTTCATTGCAGATGGTAAGATTGCATTCTTTTATGGCCAAATAATGTTCCATTGTATGTACACACACACACACACACACACACACACACACACACACACACACACACACACAAATATATGGTACATGTCAGGGGCCTTACCAAGGACTGATGGCAGGAGTTTATATCCTGGTGCAGGCAATAAGGGGTAAATTGTCTCCAAAACTCTTTAAAGTAATAATAAAACAGACTCAGATTCACTCTGCCTTTTTCATTGTCATGTGCAGGTAAACCTAAACAGTGTCTGTGGTAAAATACTCTTCCTAGAAAAGTAATATTTTGCTGGTCTGAATTTTAGACAACATGGTTATAGAAACATTTCATTTATATATATATATATATATATATATATATATATATACACACACACACACACATGTTTACACACATGTATATTTCAAATAAGAATATTTTACTAGTTATACTTTAATAAATACCATCATGTTGGTGGAAAATACTTAGAATAACTGAGGGTTAACTGAGTGACTGTCTTTGTTTGGGACCCCCACCCTCTGCCCGTGGCCATCAGCCCTTGATCCAAGGGAAATGATGCTGGCCCCGTGGTTTCAAGGATGAAGAAATGAAGAAACAGAACTTGAGTTATTTCAATCCACTTGTTCTAGGTGACTGTTTGGATACTTAATTTGTGTTTAAAATTAAAATAGTGAAATATAATGCAAACTACAAGTTGTAATATATGCATTAAGGAGAAATTTTTAATTCATGTGTAAGATATTTTAATGAATCTGAGTATATTTAAAATAGAAATGTATTCTGTTGGGGTTGTTAATTGTTTAAAACTGAACAAATCAAGAAACTACTGAAATATTTCATGTTATTGAAAATCATTCTGTCCCCTAACAGACGGGTGTCCAAAACAATGGTGCATCCCAATAGATAATTCACTGAGTAAGTAATGGGAGTGGGTAGCTAATGGTTATCTCCCCACATGGGCCATCCACACGTCACATGTTTGGTTCAACGTTCAGTTGATTGCTGGTCACTGTCTGAGGAAGAGTGGCCAGGAAGTGTGCAGGGATGGGTGAGCACATTGCAGATGCTGTCTGTGGCTTACTTGCTTATGTACTCACTTGGGACTTACCTTCAGCCCTCTTCATTTGCCTGCAAAGTCTCTAGCGTGCCCTCTTCAGGGGTGCCTGAGCGTCAGGGCGACAAAGGCAGCAATGAAGGCAAACAACAGTAAGCATCACCATACAGGGCTGTTGCATGACTTGCTAAAGCATGTGTGGAAATGTGGGGGATCAAGAGTGCTTACTAGTAGTTGGATATTTGCCACAAATTTCTTCAAGAGCACTAAATACCAGTTTTAATTCAATTTGAATAGGGAAATTGCATGAACTGTTTTAAATCACAAGGTCATCGTTCCCACCGAGGCAGTAATCTTGTGTTGCCCAAGTGACCTGTTAGAATGAATAAGCATGTTTTTTTTTTCTCTGAAAGTTACTAGGGAGATTAGTTTAGTAATAAGAATGAAATAGAAGCAACTAGATAAAGAAAATACATCCTAAGAGAAATTTTTGAAAGGAGAGGTTGTCTTTAGAAAAAAGTTAAAAGAGTATTTATCCATGTTCTCAAAAAATTAAAAAGTATATAATAGCTTAAAAATACCTAAAAAAAGAGAAACAAGGGTTCCAAAATATCTTATAAAAGAAGGGAAAACAAAATGAAAGGTGGGCTAGAACTCACATAAAATCAAAGAGAAATAAGCTTCTTCCTCTCCTTTTGGACATATATTTTGAACATAAATCCATCTTTGTGTTTCACTCCCACATTCTAAGTTAAGAAATGTTAGAGAAAGGGACAGAAGGAAGTTGGTGGGTTGGAGGTTCTTGAAAGATGACAGTTGAACTATAGCCCTGTAATTCATTAAGATAAAGATTATATCACATAAAGGCTGGATTTTAAATTTCTATTTTTATCCTCACCAGTGTGCATTCCTACCTGAAATGTGAACACCTTCAGGGTGGGCGTGATGACTTGTAGTAAGAGCTCCATGAATGTTTGATGATGAAGAGTGGATAATACCACAGGGTATGCTTAAGTTTATAGTGGGAGGTGGACAGCACATCGGGAAAGAGTTAGTCCTGCAGCCATAAATATTTAATGAAGTCAAATAATTTCTTGGTGGAATATCTTCATTCATCCCTTCAATGATACTGTTTAGTACAGAAAGAAAATCTTTTTTTTAAAAAAAATATTTATTTATTTGACAGAGAGAAAGATCACAAGTAGGCAGAGAGGCAGGCAGAGAGAGAAGGGGAAGCAGGCTCCCCGCTGAGCTGGGAGCCCAATGTGGGGCTCAGTCCCAGGACCCTGGGATCAGACACTTAACTGACTGAACCACCCAGGTGGCCCTCTTCATTCCTTTTTGAATTCAGATCACCTTAGGGAGAAATTGTGAATGTCCATATATAGTCTACATGAAGCCATCAAAGGGTTGTAACTAAAGAGATGTATGGATCACTGTGTTAATCTTTTAAAAGGGGCTGTATTTGCATTTAGCATAGTACATAGTGCATATTGACAAGAAATGTAGATGCAGTGAAATTGTAAACTGAAGTTGTCATAAACTTCTAAGATGGTATTTCATCTGACAACCATTATTGTCACCTAACAACAGTCAAAGGCTATATAACTATAGAACCCTACAGTATTTACTAAAAGAGGTAAATCGTAGAGCTCTGATATCAGATAACTTTGACTCCGGGCTAGTCCTAGCCACATAATTGCTCTGATACTTTTGGCTAATCAGTTTACTTCTTGGACATTGTATATCTGTCAGTCAGTTGATGATTCTAGTGGTAAATATTTTAATGTTTATGAAAACTCTTTCTAAACTCTTTACAAAGTATAAATTGTATATCAAAATTCCAAGATGTGCTTTACTTTTCACATATTTAGGAACTCTGAAATTAGGTTATGTCTTGTAAGTGCTATTTTTTCCAGTGACATTGACAGCTGTTTTTGTTATATACATTAGAAATGGTGACTCTTACAACAAATGGTATTAAAAAGACATATCCATCCATTTAGGGACATAGGCTAACAAGAGTTTATGACATTGTCTTTCAAGAATGCCCATGAGGTCACCTCTTTTCCATTCACCTGAAGGGAAAAGGACAAAGGAGCACCCTGGAGGACATATATTTGGATCAGTCCATTTTAGATTATTATTTAGTTGGCCAGATCTTTATTATGTGACCTCATAAAACTATAAATTAGGCTAGGACTGGTAGTTTCTGTATGAGCAGTCCCTTACCATAAGGGAAATGTAGCAAGTGGGGGCAGCTCCTGTGGGCCACACCCCCGAGCCTTGGCCCTCATTTATGATCATAGGCACTACCTGCTGAAAGATGCTCTCTCTGACTTTGCTGCTTTTGATTTTGGAACAGACACCAATTTCCTTCCCTGAAGTTATCATTTTTTTTAATAAACTTTAATCACTTACTAATTTTCTTTTATTCCTACACCTGACTACAAATATCATATCTGTTTCCTTTTTCTCTGATGTATTCCTACATATCCACAGCAAATATAGTGATCTCATTGTAGTTTTAATTTTGGTTCTTCCTGGGGACTAATATTGTTGAACATCCTGTTATGTGCTTATTTGCCATCCATATAAACTCTTCCATAAATTTTTTTTCTCATTATCTAATCTGATTGTTTATCTTTTTACTATTAATTTTTTGGTATCATTCATGTAGTCTACACAAAAGTTCTTGGCAGATACCTGGTTTGCACATATTCTGTCACAGTGTAACTTGCTTTTCAGACTTTGAGAGTTTGGTAAAGTCAATTTTGTCATTATTTTCTATGGATTGTGCTTTGGGTGTCAAGTAACTCTTTGCTTAACCCTAGATCCTGAGGATTTTGTAATCATTTTCTAAAAGTTTTATAGTTTTACATTCTATATTTAAGCCAGTTATCCATTTTGAGTTATTTTTTTGTGTGAGGCATGAGATTTCAGCCCATTTTTTTCTTTCACTCATGGATTTTCACTTGCTCCTGCGTTATTTCCTGAGAAAGTTATCCATTTCTCTACTGAATTGTTTTTGCACTATTGTCAAAAATTAGTTGGAATATTTCTGTGGATTTTTTTTCCAAGAAAGATTTTGTTCCATTGGTCTATATGTCTGTCCCTCTGCCAGTACCACCCAATTTTGATTATTGTGGCTATATAATAAGTGCTAATCTTTGGTAGATTGATTGCTTCCACTCTCTTCTTCTTTTTCAAGATTTTAGTAGTGCATTCCTCCTCCTTCTCTTCTTCTTCTTCCCCTTCCCTCTCCTCCCACTCCTTCTTCTTCTATGAGCACTTGAAAAATGCTCTGCAAAGTCCTCTACCCTCCATGGTTTCTTGTGAGAAACTCCTTTCATTCAGGTATTTTCCTATAGGTAAGTTGTCATTTTTGTCTTGCTGCTTTCAAGATTTTTCCTTTGTCTTTAGTTTTCAGCATTCCAGCTATGATGTTGTGTGAATTGGGTATATTCTATTCTGGGTTTACTCATCTTGAATCTGTGGGTTTATGTCTTTTGCGTCATTTGGAAAATCTCAGCTGTGCTCTCTGCTAGTGTATCTCTGGCACTCCCCACTGTCATCCCAGGATTCTGATGTTTGATATTTTGTTATGTAGTCTGTTCATTTTTTCCTGTTTTCTCTCTGTTATTTGAGTAATTTCTATTGTTCTGTGTTCCAGTTTAGTGGTTCATTCCTGTTTTCTCTATTGTACTGTTAAGCCCATTCACTGAGTTGTTATTTCAATGAATGTATTTGGATTTGGATCTTCCTTTTAACTGTTTCTTGGTTGAGATGTTCTATCTTCATTTGTTTCAAGTGTGTTTATAATTGCTCTTCTTAGCAATTTTGTGGTAGTTACGTTAAAATCTTTATTAGATAATTTTAACATCTCTCATCTCATCGTTGGTTTCACTTAATCGTTCTTTTCCATTCAGTTTGAGATTTTGGTAATTTTTCTCTGACATGTGATTTTTAAATTGCAAATGGCATATTTTGGATAATAGTTTCTCGGGCACCTGGGTGGCCCAGTGGGTTAAAGCCTCTGCCTTCGTCTCAGGTCATGATCCCAGGGTTCTGGGATCGAGGCCCGCATCGGGCTTTCTGCTCGGCAGAGAGCCTGCTTCCTCGTCTCTCCTCTTTCTCTGCCTGCCTCTCTGCCTACTTGTAATCCCTCTCTCTGTGTCAAATAAATAAATAAAATCTTTAAAAAAAAGAAAAATAGTTTCTCTGGAGCTTGTTCAAACCTTCTGTTTTAGCTGCTTTCCTCAGACACTGCTTTGGTGCAGAAAGTAGGGGGCCCCAGCTCCTTACTTTGGAGGGAACAGAAGTACATTTTGCCCATTCAGCCTCCACAGACCTGGAAGAGGCCTGTTAGTGCTGGATGAGCTTGGAGGTTGTAGCTGCCCTTAGGCATCAGCTGTCCCTCAGTGTAGTGGTCTTGTTACCCCTGTAGGGATGAACTTACCAGGCTCCTATCTGCCTCTGACATCTTCATATTTTGTGTGATGGACACCCTGTCACGTCTTCGTGAACATGCAAGTAAAGGCTCCCCACTTGGCCTCAGTGAAGGTGGAGTCTGGTTTTTTGGTGTTTTGTTTTGTTTTATTTATCTGGGTTGGAGGAATTGTTTTCTAAATGTTTGCCATATTACTAGGCTGCTCCTTTCTCTAATCCTTTGACAGGGCTTTTTCTGTTTGTGCCCACTGGCATTTCTGGGTTACTGGCTTCTTCAGTTACGTTTCTAATGTAGGAGTCAAAAGGAATACCCAGAGAAATCTCCCCTGTGCCCTTCCTTGGATCTTGAGGTCCCCAGACAGCTTGACTTTTCTGTACACCTTCCACAGAAACTTTTACTATATATTAATATATAACATAATACAAATATATATAAATTAATGCCCAACATTGTGTTATGTTTAGTGGGAAGGATAGGAAATAGTATGGCTATTTAATCTTCCTAGAAGTCTTTGTAGCCTAATTTATAAGACTCCTGGTTCTGAAATAATCATGCATTCAAATTCTAGTTCTGTTACACAGAAAATCTGGACCATTGGGCAAGCCTTATCCTGTTTTTTCCCTAAGAGTCTTTCCCTTTAAAACAGAGATCACTTGCAGTATCTGCGTTATAGACCCATTACAAAGATCGAACATGCAGATCTCTGCAGTGCATATGACACATATTTAGCAACCAGTCAACTTCAGATACTATAAAACAAGTCTATTTTCTGTATATTCAGAATTTTTTAATAAAAAATTTAATTATAGAAAAAAAGAGAAATCCCTAAATTGAGCATCTTTAATTCTGAAGATCTCCAGCTCTCATGATGTTGTTTCCCTGACAGTGCGATCGCCGCGACTTTCCTATGTCTTAGCTGGCTCTGGGGAGCGTGGCCCCATGGCGGCCAGAGTCCTGAGCTCAGCTTTCCTCCCAGCAGGGTTGTAGCAGAAGCTGTGCATGTGCAACTGTGGAATTGTGGAACACGTCCTCCTCTTGTCTTTGTGTCACTGGGCATCATTACTCCACCAGCTCCATGCGTGTGTGAGCATACACTCACACACACTCACACACACGCACACGTGCACACACACACACACACACACACACACACACACACACATTGCTGTGGGACGCCCATGTTCTCCAGTTTCCTACCTGAGCCCCTAGTTGCTCTTCATCGGGGGGCAGTATATACTTGTGTCTTTCTTTCTTGTTGTTGTTTAAAGGTTTTAGTTATTTATTTGAGAGACACAAAGTTAGCAAGTGAGAGCACAAACAGGGGGAGCAGCAGAGGGAGAGGGAGAAGCAGGCTCCTGCTGAGCAGGGAGCCTGCCAAACAAGGAGCCTGATGTGGAACTTGATCCCAGGACCCCAGGATCATGGCCTGAGCTGAAGGCAGAAACTTGATTGACTGAGCCACCCAGATGCCCCTTGTTGTGTCTTTATAAAATACTTGTATTCTTTTTCACTAAAAAAAGATTATAGTTGTTTATAATGAAAGTATTTTTAGGCTGGAATTACAATGTTCAGCTCGGGCGCCTGGGTGGCTCAGTGGGTTAAAGCCTCTGCCTTCAGCTCAGGTCATGATCTCAGGGTCCTGGGATGGAGGCCCACATCAGGCTCCCTGCTCAGCAGGGAGCCTGCTTCCTTCTCTCTCTCTGCCTGCCTCTCTGCCTACTTGTGATCTCTCTCTCTCTCTGTGTCAAATAAATAAATAAATCTTAAAAATAAAATAAAATAAAATAAAATGTTCAACTCGTTAAATGCTGGTATTCGACACGCTCCCCCAGTGTTTTGTTTACATGAAGCAGATGTGAATTTGTAAGATTGTGTATTTCAAAAACTGAATGGTTGAGAAAACTGAGTAAAACATGGATCTTGAAAAACCATATACATGTATACAAAATATCTTTTTTAACACTTTATGTTTCATGCCTCTGCCTAGGAACTTAACAAACCCAAACTACTTCTCCAGAAATCCTTCCCAGTTAAAAAAAAAATCGCTGTAGTTTCAGAGCTTCTGTTCTCAAAGCTAGTATTCAGTGGGTTTAGTTTTGTTTCCTTCTGCATCTTAGATGCAATGTTTGCAGCAGGAATTTGCTGTTTGGCTTTCAGACCAGTGGGAGGGGGCCTCATGGTGCCCTGCATGAGATCTCAGATGTGTGCAAGAAGCATGGGCGCCTGGGTGGCTCAGTGGGTTAAAGCCTCTGCCTTCGGCTCAGGTCATGATCTCAGGGTCCTGGGATCGAGGCCCGCATCGGGCTCTCTGCTCAGCGGGGAGCCTGCTTCCTCCTCTCCCTCTGCCTGCCTCTCTGCCTACTTGTGATCTGATCTCTCTCTGTGTCAAATAAATAAAATCTTTAAAAAAAAAAAAAAAAGCATCTGTACCGTCGTGCTCCCGACACGGTGCTCCAGGGAGGAGGTTAAGTTTCTTCTCTGGATCTCAGTATGACCCACTTAACAGGTGACACAGCAAGGATTCTGGACGAACAAGCCCAGAGGGTCTTGTTCAGTTTGGAGAACGGCTTGTGACATCATAAATTATGATGCCCCGTCTTTGGTTCAGCATTGTGATCTTGTGCCTGCTTTTCATAATTCCTTTTGTATTAAAAAAGATCATTTTAAAACAATTGTAAGTGCTTGAAAGTTAAAATCAACACGGGAATGCTGAAGAAACAAAGAAGTAGTGATGTTTCAAACAATGACTTTTCTGAAGTGACAGCTACACATTAGCCATGTATAAAAAAAGAGTCTCCCATTGAGAAAAATTAAAACTGTAATCTAAGATATAAATCATGTAGAGAAACTTAATTTCAAATAATACCGAAAGCTCTAATAAAGATGCCTTTAGAAAGGGTAGGTTAATTAATTTTTGTAAAAAGGAGATTCAAGTATGATTTAACATTCAAATGCTAATTTAAATAGTATATATAATTTTTTGATTTCTTATTTAATTCATAATCACTTATGAGTCACTTAAACAATTATAAGCCACACTTTAAAATTTAGGTGCTATTTAATGTGTTAAATACTACTATTCTCAGAAATTGTTTGTGGGGGGGGGGCGTGTGTACTCCAACTTACGACCCTGAGATCAATACCTAAGCTGAGATCAAGAGTCGGACACTTAACCAACTGAGCCACCCAGGTCCCCAGAAATTATATTTTATTACCATTCTCAAAGTAGAAAGTTTAGACTGTGCAGGCATGTGAATTTGCAAGAGGCAAGTTGCAGGTTGGTTACAGTATGAAATACTTTAAGGGCAAAACCACATCGTTGTCTTATAAATTGACCATGTGGGTAATAAGTGTGCTTTATCATTAACTGAAACACTTGGATTGAATGAAAATGTTTTGCATTGGAATTTATCTTCATCTTTGAAACGTATGGTCTTCATATTATTGGTTGTCAGATTATTTTTAAGAAAAAAATTTGTTTTGCGTGGTTACTCTCTAAATTATCTAGTACACATTATATCATATGACCAAGTGTCTAACTTTTTTAAGAAACTAAGTTTGGAAGAATCCCTTAAAAAATTTCACTTATATAGGATGACTAAAACTATGCTTTTATAGCTAACAAAGTAAATGAGGAATGAGCTAGTAAATTGATTTGTAAATCTTACTCTTTTGAGTAGTTTAATTAATTAGGTATAAGTAAGAAAACATGTTGTCAAAGCAGAATGCTGATTTTAAATCCAAGTTTTTAATTTATTAGCTCTGTAAGTCAAGTTGAGGAAATTATTTAACTGTCCTGGAGGTCTGTCTGTTTTGTTGCTATTATAGTTATTTAAATATATAAAGTGAGAATGATAATATTTAGCTATCTCAGAAGTTCTTTGGATAATAATATAGTGATATAAATTAGGCTTATGAGATACCACAGTTGGTAAATACCCATATTAGTTAATATATTTTTAATATTTTATAAGTGTAGTGTGATCTACATGGATATTTAGGGAAATCCTAGTTATAACCCAGGATAAGGTTTGTTTATCAAAAATTTTTTTTCAATATAGAAACTTCATTTTTAGAACTGGTAAAGTTTCACGGTAAAATTAAGAGGAGCGTGTGGAGATTTGCCATACGCCCCTGATCCCCCACAGAGTCTCCCACACTGTGAGCACACTCTACTTCATCAGTGCATTTGTTACAGTTGATGACTGTACAATGACACATCATCATCCAAGGTCTGTACTACTCTATATTAGGGATCACTCTTGTTTTTGTGAAGTCTCTGGGTTTGGACAAATGTACAATTATATGTATCCATTACTATTAGAATAATGCAGTATGTTATGGGTAAAATAGCAAATAAAAATAGAGTTCTAAAAATAGACAAAAGAAGACAGGCAAGAATGGAATAAAGAGAAAAAATGGAATAAAAGTCAGGGATGGTAGAAACAGAATATACATAAAAAAATGGTAGACCTGGGTGCCTGGATGGCTCATTCCATTAAGCCGAAGCTTTGGATCCCGGGTTCCAGGATCAAGTCCCGCATCGGGCTCCCTGCTCAGAAGCTCCCTCTGCCTCTGTTGCTCCCCCTGCTTGTGATTTCTCACTGTCTCTGTCAAATAGATAAATAAAATCTTAAAAAAAAAAAGG
Organism: Ailurus styani; assembly: GCA_002007465.1. Classification (NCBI taxonomy): domain Eukaryota; kingdom Metazoa; phylum Chordata; class Mammalia; order Carnivora; family Ailuridae; genus Ailurus; species Ailurus styani. The sequence goes on from LNAC01001728.1 coordinate 101,541, forward strand.
TAGCCCTATAGTTTCTTAGATTAAATGCCAGTAGAATGATGCCTAGTGCCATACTGTATGGAAATCACAGAAGTCCCCCTCTTGTCAGCTTCCATTCGTTATCTATACACAAGTAAAGACTGTCCTGACATATAATAGCAGTTATCTTTTTTGTCTGCTTTAAAACTTGATATAAGCAGCATCTTACCTGAGGCACTCCTTTGTGCCTACCGTACAGTAGTTCTCCTTACCCAGGAGGGTACGTTCCACGACCTCTGGCAGATGCCTGAAACCACAGGTAGTATGGAATCCTACATGGTTTACATTTTTTTCCTGTACCTACACACCTATGATAAAGTGTAATTTGTGAAAAACAATAATAAATAGAGTGGTATGCTGTGATAACAGTTATGTGAATGTGGTCCCTTGCTCTCTCTTTCTAATTACGTTATTGCACTTGTGAGGATTTGAGGTGATAAAATGGCTGTGTGTGTGCGGACGCAGGAGGTGAATGAGGTAGGCGTGTGATGCAGCGGGAGGCTCCTAACACCCTTCTGATGATGGCGTCAGGAGGACGCTCTGCTTCCAGCCCCAGCAGAGCACAGGGCTCTGAAACTGTGGAGGGGACTGTATTTCTGTTAGTATTGTGCTTTTGACATGTGTCCGTGCTTGTGCTGGGAGGTTCCGTTCATCTGTTCTTTTTGCTGTCTGATAACCCACTTGATGAGGAATCCACATACATGTACCCATTCTGGTAATCGGCATCTGTGAGGTTTAGTGCTGGAACTGTTGTGTATGGTGCTAATGTACACACTCATAATGTACCTGCATGCACATATGTGTCACACGTGTTTAGTATTACAGGGGAGCCTGTACCCAGCATCCACACTCTCGCACTGTAGGGTGTAGACCTATTCGGCCCTCTTGTTACTGGAAGCTTTCCAGAGTGGCTCTGTGAATGTAGCATTCTGTCTGCAGTAAGGGGGTCCTAGCTTGCTCCCCTTGGTTGTCAGAACTTGATATTTACTCATGTCTCTACTGTGCTCATGCTGTTTTCCACGAGGTGGCATTTTACTGCAGCTTTATTTTGTATTTTCCTGATGCCTAATGAAGACAAAAACTTACATATTTCTTCATACTGATGTCCAGGTAGCCCACTAGCACTTGTTACTATGACAGTAGTTTTTATGGCATTGAAGTGTCGTGTTCGTTGTATTTCATGTGACTGACTGGATGTGGTCCAGGTATGAATCCTGTGTGTAGTTTCACTGATGAACGTCCTCTGTCCCTCCGTCACTCATGGATGGGTTAACATTAACATAATTCAGACTCGGGCTCCATACCAGGTGTATGACTTACTCTTTTCCGTGCTCCTCCTCCTCCTCCTCCTCCTCCTCCCCCTCCTCCTCTTCCTCCTCTTCTTCCTTCTTTCTTCTTTCTTCTTTCTTCTTCTTTTTTACACTATTAATAGACCCTTTGGTTTTTCATATGAATTTTAGAAACAAAGTTATATGTTCATATACAAGTGTAGTCACAGCCTACTGAATTTTATTTGGATTTCTCAAAATATACAATTTGGAGGAGGGGAATACTAAACCTATAGTGAGACCTTTAATCCACAATCATAGTATCTGCTTTTTTAAGTTTATTCCCTGAACAATTACTTTAAATAATACCTTTTTCACATTTTGTGTATAGAGATAGAGGGGATCTTTGTTGGATTCATTCCTAAATATGTGATAGTTTTAGTGCTAAGTAGTATTCTCTTTATTTTTTTAAAGAGTTATTTAGGGCGCCTGGGTGGCTCAGTGGGTTAAAGCCTCTGCCTTTGGCTCAGGTTATGATCTCAGGGTCCTGGGATCGAGGCCCGCATCGGGCTCCCTGCTCAGCGGGGGGCCTGCTTCCTCCTCTCTCTGCCTACCTCTCTGCCTACTTGTGATCTCTCTCTGTCAAATAAATAAATAAGATCTTAAAAAAATAAAGAGTTATTTATTTATTTTAGAGAGAAAGAGAGTGTGTGGGAGTGGGGTGGGGGGTGGCAGAAGGAGGGAGAGAGAATCCCAAGCAGACTCCCCACTGAGCATGGAGCTCGACCCGGAGCTTGATCCCACGACCCTGAGATCACAACCTGAGCCAAAATCAAGAGTCGGACATTTAACCACCTGAGCCACCCAGGCACCCTGGTAGTATTCTCTTTAAATGTTCATTTTTTTCTTTGACATCATGATGACAGGAGTCCTTGTTTGTATTCCTATTATGAGGAGGAATTTCTTCATCATTTCACAGGCTAGTCTAGCATGGGTTTTCTATAGATGTTTATAGATATATTTTTATCCTATTAACAATGTATTATTATTCCAAGTTTGTCAATTTAGAATTTTGTCAAATACATTTTTGAAATCTACCTAATGATTAATTTTTCTTTTTTTTACTTATGTTGAGTCACAAAGATTAATTTTATAATGTTGAACCACTTGTACAATAAATTCTACTTGGTCATGATTCATTACCTTCTTTTTGTATTTAGTGGAATCAATTTTCTTATACTTTGTACAAGATAGGATTTCCATCTGTATTCATGAGAAATAATTTTCTGTAATTTATGACTTTTATAGTCTTTGTCATGTATTCATTTTGTTTTGTTGGATTTCTATCCCTTTATAAAAGTCAACATTTATAACAACCTTTCATTAGATTAATAGCAGGCAAAAACTCTAACACTTCATAAAAATAATTATATAAAAATATAAAAGTAGATAGCAAGCACCTGAAAATGTGCTGAGCATCATTGTCATCATAGATATGCAAGTTAAGCTGCAGTAAGGTGGCCAATCTTACTCACTCATTCAGACAGAAAAGTGGTTGGAAATCTGTTTCAGTGTCCCTGTCCTTCTCGGGCTTTACCTTTTAGTGGTCCTCCAGCCCAGCCTCTAGCCAGCCTTCCCAGCCTGGGCTCCTGGAGACTCACAGGCAACTTTGTTTCTCAGAGGCTTGGCCTTAACTCTTTTGTGTCCAGTCCACCTGTTTCCCAGCTCATTACATGACGCAAATCTCATTCTCCAACCAGTGCCTAAGGTGGACTGAAGGCTGCCAGGCCAGTTGTCTATGCTCAGCACTCCTCTGAAAGCTTTTTGCTTCTCTGGACTCTCCCTCCTCTTTAAGCTCTGTTGTTTCTGGAACTCCCAGTGCCTTTGAATAGATGTCTGCTGTTCAAGGGGGACTTTGGTCCCCCAGGTAGTACCCAGTCCTACGAGGTGCTACCTGGAAGCATCATTCAGTCACAGCATACATTTTTAAAAAGATTTTATTTATTTATTTGAGACAGAGACACACAGAGAGAGAGAGAGAGAGAGAGAGAGAGAGAGAGAGAGAGAGAGAGAGAGCAAGCAGGGGGTGTGGCAGAGGGCAGAGGGAGAAGCAGGCTCCTCGCAGAGCAGGGAGCCCGATGTGGGCCTCTATCCCAGGATGCTAGGATCATGACTGAGCCGAAGGCAGAGGCTTCACTGACTGAGCCAACCAGGCATCACCACAGTATACATTTTTAATGTAAAAAACACTTTTTGATATGATAACATAGCAATGTTGAAAAAAATGTCTATACCTACTCTGAACCTGATCCTGTGTCAGGCATTAGGGGAGCAGTAATGATCTGAGATACTATTCCTTCTGATCTTCATGAGGCTTCTCTGTTATGAAAGACAAAGATGCAACCAAGTCAGTCACAAAACAGATACTTCATAAAAATGGAAGTAAATATTCTGACCTGGCAAGTTTCTTCCTTAATTTTAGTAGGAGTAGATTTAGTTCTTTAATTAACCAACTTCTGCCTCATCTCTCACACAGGGTAACTACTTCACCCAGGGGAAATTTCAAATGTGGGAATTTTAATGTATAAAGAATTTTTGTAGAAGGAATAAACATTCTTTAAGAATTCCTTCTGTTAATATTGACTGTAAAAAATAACAGCAGACAAGAATGTTAAAACAGTTTTGTATATATTTCTAACATATACTGTGGCTGAATGCTCCACGTGAGAAACTGCTCCTCCTTTTCTTGCCTCTTTACGTGTGTGCAAGAACCAGATGGCATGATTCAGTTATTAGCATGTGGCACAACAGGTAAGAAATGAGAACAATTTAAGGGCTAGTGAACGCTAGGGAGCAATATCCATCCTGGCACATAGGGAATTAATTGTGACGTTCTTGTTAGTCCTAATGAGTATGTGTGGCCACTCTGGAGTTTTCACATTGAATCAGCACAAAGCTGTGTAGTATAGGTGTTTAATTGTCACATAATCCAACATCTGATCTGAATAGATTAAAAGACTGCAGAACAAAACCCTTCCATCCACAAGAACAGAAAATTCTGGAAAACAGTATCATGTTAAATTCAAAAAATTTAAGCAAAATTGAGCAAAACTTAGCTTCATCTCGTTTAATAAATTTTATGTATAGATGTGTGTTTTTGTATGTTTAGTGGCAATATAGTAAAATATTTAAAATTTTATAATGTCAGTATTTGTGTGTGGTTCAATTTTTAGTACTATTAATTTTATTCAAATATATTTGATAGAACAAAACTCATTTTCTGATATCTAAGTGCTAGAAGTCTCTTCATGAATGTATTTGCAGAACTGTCCCCGGTACACTGGTGGAGGCTTGGGTGCACCTGGGTGTACTTGTGATCTCCGTCCTGAGCCAGTGAGGCGGCGGCTCCCTTAGCGGGTCATGGGACCTCAGTCGAGGGGCTGGCAGCAGGGAACACATGTGTGCTGTTACGTTTATCTACTCTGTTTGCTGTTCTTACATGGCTGACTTGCAGACATCACCAATAAACTTGGTGTTAGGTCCTGGCAACTCCAGAGTGTTGTTTTCTTCAGTTTATATTTCACAGTATACTGGAGAGATACCTCATAGTGACTTTACTGCTTCTGAATTTACTCTGTATGTGGTTTAGGTATAAAAGTTCATTTGGTTTTAGTATTTAGACTGTCTCATGGCTTGTCCTCATGTGTCTGGGAAATTATATTTACATATGATTTGCTATTTAAAAAAAAGAACAATTGTTCAGCCTTTAAAAAAATCGTACTCCTTTGAAGATGACAAAATCAGCATTGAGAATATGTGATGAACTTTGTTAGAGGAAAATTAATCTGTGGGTTAAGTCAAATGTGTATTTATCCAAGAAAAAAAATTCCTGTTACTATACATTGTGTGATTCATGGATATCTGTAATTCTGCAAACATGATTTTGGAGGACTTCTATGTCTTTTTACACTGCACATTGTCCTGGGCAGCCTCTTTAACCTTCGGGACGTCTGACTTCTGATAAATAATAGAAATAAAAGTATTTTCAAGATTAAAGGAGACAGAAAATGAATGGTGTTTGGAATCTAAGAGCTCAACCAATACGAAATCTTCTTCTCTTTCTTCTACTTTTGCAAACAAGAAAATCCCTTGGCCACAGTGTACAACATAAATCATTCCAGTGTTGCAGTGTCATGTGTATGCTTGCCTAGATCTGTGTTAGGGTTTGGGAACTTCACACATGATAAATACTCCTGCATCGGATGCAACAATGGTCTCTGAACGAGAGAATATGAGACATGCAACCCTAGGTCTTAAGGGAAACCCTTTATATTAAGAGAAAAGATTAAAAGGTGCCATTGTATAGGGGATCCTAAAAAGATGACTAACACTCTGTTAGTTTGACTCCTCAGTTAAGGAAGGAAAGGTAGAATAAAAAAGTTTAAAATCTATCTTCATAATAAAGCCCCTGTTTCTGAAGACAGTCTGTGCTCCTCCCACTAAGAGGGCTGTTTTTCTTTGCAACTTTATTTCAAGCATGAGTTTTGCAGTCTTATTAATGCAACTTTGCATTAATAAGAGAGCCCACAGATATATTTGCACCATTTCTTACAAAGGACTTATTATTTTACTAATTAAATAAATATTGGACTCCCACCCAAGTACTAACCAGGCCCGACCCTGCTTAGCTTCCGAGATCAGACGAGACCGGGCGCGTTCAGGGTGGTATGGCCGTAGACCTAATTAAATAAATATTGGAAAAGAAATGTTATATTTCTGTGATTCTCAAATGTTGTGAAGACCAATACTTTGTTTCCAAAAACATGCATACAATAAGATATTATTTCTAATCCTAACATTTTTTAAAGTNCGTAGACCTAATTAAATAAATATTGGAAAAGAAATGTTATATTTCTGTGATTCTCAAATGTTGTGAAGACCAATACTTTGTTTCCAAAAACATGCATACAATAAGATATTATTTCTAATCCTAACATTTTTTAAAGTAATTTTTTTATTTAGTCATGTTGTGTGTTAGAACTTACTAAAAATAACCAGGTGTATCTGTAAACATATACACAAGGAAATGAAGAAAGACAATCATCCAAAAATATTTCATGAAAAATTCTCCTCAGTTACTATTGCAAGTGTGCTGTCTTCATTTTTCCAGGTTATCAGCATTTCTGAGTGGTTGCTCCTGCTGTATGCAGGAATTTCCTAGGCATGTGAGAATGATCAAGCCTGCGTGGCTGACCTCAGGCTCATCATGGTAAGTGGCTCACTGACGCCATGATATAGAGCCCGTGTACCGATCACGTCTCCAGCATGTGTTAGCTTGTTTTCTGTTCCTCCCTTCCTCAGTGGGAAGACTTGGACATATCTTGCTTTTGTAGGACATTCGAACCTTTTATCAGTTCAAGATCATTATGAAGTCTAATTCTCACCTTTGGCTCTCTTTCCAGTAAGAGGATTAACTGTGACAGAACTTTATTTCACCGGGCATGGTGTCGGTGCCTCTGTGTCCGGAGGCCCTCAGCATAGCTCCATAGCCCTGATACTGTGCTGCATGTGTTAGTTCCTTACCTAAGGAGATAACAATTATCCAGGAAAATTTCCAAGAAAATATTTAATAAAAATATTCTGGGGCGCCTGGGTGGCTATCTTGGTTAAGCGACCAACTCTTGACTTTGGCTCAGGTCTTGATCTCAGGGTCACGGGCTGGAGCCCCATGTCAGGCTCTGTGCTCAGCGGGAAGTCTGCTTCTCCCTCTCCCTTGCTCCCCCTGTCACCCCCATTTCCCCCCCTTCCTCAGTCTCTCCATTTCCTTCTTTTTATGTTTTTCTCTCTCCTTTCCCTTTTTTTTTGTCTTTCTGTCTTTATTTTTCTTCTAATAGAGCCAAGGACTTGGCAGAAGAGTAGCCTGAAGAGAAAGAGAGATGCTTTCATATATTTTTATCCCGTAGTTTGCATTATAAACTGCAGATCAAATCAGGGTTTAACGGGAGTTGGTAATGTTATAAAACATGGCATGTATATTCTGGACAGACTGCTGTCCTGGAAAAGTTGTCATCACTAATACAGTGTAGGGGCTGATTGCCTTGATGTTCTTTCTTTGTGTGAGAGACATATTTTCTTCAGTCTAGCTTTCTGTTCTTTCCCTCAGTGTGCAGCACGGGCATGCCTCTGCCGTCCGCCATTCCCCACACCCTGAGCAGCTCCTTATAGTCCTCTACCTGGTCTTCCACTGAGCAATGGGAGCGATGTCCTTCTGGCTTAGTCCCACATCTCCTGAGGCTAACCTCAGCGCTTTGACCAAAACAGATGGAGCACATGTCTGTCTGACTCCTTCTGCACTGATTCGGTCCAGAAAGATCTCTGCAGGTGTAACTGCATGAACGTTCAGTTAGAGTCAGAGTGTCCACTCAGTGACTTAGTTCCTCCAATTTCTGTCATCTAACCCCAACACTGGTAAATGCTTGGTGGAAGAAAGCACACAAATAAAGGAAGTTACTATCTTCTACTTTACATTGCAGTTACAATTCCACTTTACCTATGTGTTTGTAAGAGAAAGTGTTGAATCCTTGTAACGTCTGCATTTCTGATGTCACTTAAGTGTCCAAAAGCTGGCCTTGTATTTATGTTGTGGTTTTGTTCATGAAAGCAGATGGTGTTTATGATGGAGAATACTTGTGTCTGGTTGAATAGAATATGAGTCGACTAGACAAATTTATGTAATTTCTATTTATCCGATGTCTTTTTCTACCCAGCAAAGTCTTAGCTGTTTATATGCAACCAAATATGAGTGTATTTGCTGGGTGTTTGTTTGTTTTTGTTTTGGTTTACACAAACATAGTTTTTTAACAGAAAGCAATAATTGAGGAGTCAGGTCACAGATGGTGACTTCCCATCTTGCAGGTACAGTCAGAAGGGGTGGAGATGACATCCTCAGTCTGCCCCATCCTCATTCCCAAACAGGCCCAGGCTCCACGGGCTGCATGCACCCCAGGTGCCGGGGTCTCAGTCCTATTTCCTGCAGTGGCCCAGAGTTTGATGTGAAGAGCAGTGATACCTGACTCTTGCCCCCTGAGCCACACCCTGGGTGGTCAACATGGGGGCATAGGGCCAGGATACATTTTGGTCTGCCTTAACTGCCTTCCCCCAGCCACACAGCAGTTGGTCTTCTCGCCAGAGAAATTCATCATATGGACACAGTGTCACTGAAGGTTGAGGAATGTGGCAGACCCAATACGTCCTCTCCTTTAGGTGCCTGATGTTCCTCCCCTTTTGAGATGCCATTTCTGCATGCCATCTCTAGACTGTCATGGAAAAGCTCATTGCTGGTTTTTATTTACAGGTCTGCAAACAGGCTCTTAGCACATTAAGCCATTTTTGAAAGATATTCAAGAGTGTAGGTCCCATTTTAAGAATTGGTACATTTAACTACTGGGAAGTAGGTGTCACATGTAAATTGGAAATTAAATTATACTTACCCCACATGTGAAACTTCCAGAGTAATATTCTCAGTTGTCCTCCAAAGAAAAAAATTGACAGATAAATTAAAAAATCAAGTTCTTTAGGAAAAGTAACTGAATATTTATTTCTGTATAACATCAAATTACAGTTTTTTATTTCAGTGTTTTCTGTTGATTTCTTTAACGATTCTCTGTAGACAGAGCAGGGTGTATGGAGTTGCACCGTTTTGCTAAATTGGTGGTGGTATCCTGCATCTGAGACCAGTATCACCAGCCACGTTAAACCTATTCTGTATTTCTGTTTAAATAACAGTAATTTACTTAAAGGACCACATTGTATCCGAGGCTGTCTTAAAATTATTGAGTGATACAGCCCCCCCCGCCATGAATAATTTCCCATTGAGAGATGAACTAACTACAGGCTATCCTTTACACGAAGTAGTGATAATTCCATGGAATCACTTCTTAGTGCCTCTCTAGGTATTTATTCAAAGTGGATCTACTTGTCCAAGTTTACTTTCTGATAAATTTTGAAGGTGTGGGCGTTTAGGAAAGGAGCTAATGGGAATAGACCTGCACTAACAGGAAAAGGAACATGAAGGGATCTAGTTTAAATACTAACATATTTCATAGTAGTTGACCCCTTGCACTGATCAACTCACTTCTCAAAGTAAGTATGTTCCATTCAGTCCCAGAATTCACATGATTGTTGTTAATTACAATTTAGGGTATAACCCACAACAGGAGTTTTAGTAAGATAGCTAGAACTCTTTCTTGCTACTGCAACTGGTCTGGAGACTGTGACTAATATTCATAAAATCTTTCTATTTTAAGTCTTCTTACCTTGAGTTAGCATGTCTTCAGATCTAGGTGGCTTGCACTGTGGGATGGATCACCCAGATCTTTATCTCTGAACAGTATCATCCCATATGTGAAGCACTAGGAGACACCACGTAGATCACCAGATAGCAACTTTTCTCCCTGTCCCAATTATAGAGCAGCAGATCGATCTAACTCTTCCTAATGATCAGTGTAATTCACTCCTTCCAGTAGAGTGACTCATTTCTTTGCTATATGAGCCAAGGAGAGCACCACCCTCTCCAAATATCAGAATGTAGCTGTAGCTTTATGTTTAGTGGGAATCTTAACTTACATGGAAGCCGCCCTCTGTACTCATTCTGTGATGGAATTAATGAGGTTGTGCCCAATAGTGTCTTCCCATTAGTGCAAAGCTGAAGCTTCTCTGATAAAAACACACAAATGGAAACTTTTTAAGAAAACACATTTTGCCCATCACACATGCACACGCATGTGTACACACACGCAAAAACACACACACAATTTGAAGTATCAAAAGAGAAGAGAAGCAATATTTGAGAAGATAGTGTCCAAAGAGTTTTAGGAACTGATTAAACTTAGAGAAAGGAGGATTTATGTGAACACCAAGAAGAATAAATACAAAGAAAACCACAGTTGAGATCTTTATAATACAGTTATGAATATAAAATGTTAAAGAGAAAATCTTGAAAGTAGCCAGTGTGTGGAAGTAGAGGTAAACACAATCTTTCAAAGAATAATAAGAAGAAAGATAGCTTCTTTCTTTTTTTTTTTTAAATTTAATTTTATTTTTATTCTTTGCCCAAGGGGTACAGGTCTGTGAATC